>JAOXYA010126359.1:0-10370 GCA_028565675.1 Sorex palustris
GTTGAAGGACTTATATAATTTATTGAATATTGTACTGAAACTTAAAAAAGTGGCTATTTACCCTCTTGTTTACACAGCTGACAGACACCTGCAGCCACTTTCTAGCACCATTATTTTATTCTTTTGAGATTTTTTCAATTATTTTAATGAAATGCCATGAGATACAATTGCAGACTTACACACTTTCTTGATTATGTTTCAGACATACAATGGTTGAGTACCCACCCCTCTACCAGTGCCCATTCTCCACCACCAATCCACCAATGTTCCCAGTATCCCTCCCACCTCCTGCCACCTCCATCCCTCTCCCTTCACTCCCTCCCCCTTCTCTGTGGCAGGCACATTCCTTTTTACTCTCTCTCTCCTTTTGAGTCTAGCACCACTACAGAGGACTGTATTGCAAAATAAGGCACAAAAACTTTCAAACTTCAACATTTGAAGTCTGGTTCTAAAGGTGTGCATATCCCTTCCCCACTTTTGTAAAGGAAATATTGTAAATGGAGATTATCTGCGCTCCTTTGGGGAGTGCATACTTCTCTTGACTAAGAACCCTGTGCTATGTTCATCATCTCCAGGGACTCTCTGCATACCCAAAGGCTGGAGGTCCTGGACTCCATCTGACCCAAACAGGCAATTCAGGCTTCCATAGGAAACAAACAGCCACACTCATGGGTTCTCAAAGGAAAGAGAGGAGTGGGGCTTGGTCATGCCTTGTTATCACTAGAATTCATTAATGCTCTGTACTCACGCTCTTCATGCCTGTTTTGTAGCTGATGTGGTCCCTGTATATCACCTATCAGTGTCCCTGTTTCCTTATCTGTCATTTGGAACAAACAGTATGACTGAAGATCAGAATATACTCATTGATCACATACCATATCACTTTAATAGGAATAGACAGTCTAACCAAATCACCCACCATGGTAAAAAAAAATAAATCAAAAAGTATAGGGCTTAGGGATAAAGCTCAGTGCTGGAGTTTCTACCTTAACATGCATGAGGCCATAAGATTAACCCCTGTGACCACATCACTTCAGTTGAGTTCCCTGCCCAGCACTGAATGTGTGAATGTACGATCCATGGAGCCACAAAGTGCCACCCCTGGCATACCACATGAAATGTAAGCCACTCCTCCCAGATATCACAATAACAGCAAAGTGAAGGGAAACATAAAACAATAAATAAGAAGAAAGTCTTCCCTCCCTGGCTTCAATCTAAGAGAAGGAATTGATTCGTGTATATTCACATCAGTGATATCCTGCTAGCTCACTTGTGGAATATAAAATAACAGAATGGAAGATTAACATCTAAGAATAGTTAGAGATAAGTACCAGAAGGATAACTCCACAGCTTAGAAGCTGGCCTCATATGTTGGGGGGAAAGGCAGCTCAGATAGGGAAGGGACCACCAAGTAAAGGGTGCTAGGAGGTCCCGCTCGGGATGGGAGATGCAGGCTGAAAGTAGACTACAGACCAAACATGATGGGCACTTAATACCCCAATTACAAACCACAACACCCAAAAAGAGAGAGAGAGAGCAAAAGGGAATGCCCTGCCACAGAAGCGGGGGAGGGTGGAGGGGACAGGAGGTGGGAGGGATGCTGGGACCATTGGTGGTGGAAAATGGGCACTGGTGGAGGGATGGGTATTCACCTCGCGCCTGCTGGTGGGAGGGATGCTGGGACCATTGGTGGTGGAAAATGGGCACTGGTGGAGGGATGGGTATTCAATCACTGTATGACTGAAATGAAAGCACCAAAGTTTGTAAGTCTATAACTATACCTCATGGTGATATACTAATAAAAGATTTTTTTAAAAAGGATATCCTGCTAGGTAACCTGTCGCTTATATTTTACAACTACACGCTTTCCAATTTTCAGCACAGCTTCCATTTCAGGACATTGCTCAGTGCACTTTATTGGAAAGGTTTTCCAGGCTTTGTTCTACTAGCAGCTGGAAGGACAGGACACCTTCATTGTGCAGTCTGCAATGTCCTTGCACAGTGCAGTCTTTGGACAAGTCAGCTGGTTCAAAGCCTGTGGGCAGAGAGAGGCTGGAGTTTTGCATGGGGAATTGTATTAATTGATCTAATCATAAAATTTGGAAAGAGTCCTTGAGACAAATCTTGTTTGCTCTTGTGACAAGGTGAAAGAGTTCATTAGTGCTTCCTAATTAAATTAGTGGCCATTACAGAAACTAGTGATAATGCCATTAACATGACAAACCATGGGAGTTTACTTAAGCCAAATCCTCCTCTCTTTCTTCACAGTCTCCTTCACAGACTTTGCTGCTCTTTCCCATGTGCTCCCAGACTGGGCTTAAGCAGTTTCTAATACCTTTTGCCATTCTTACACTGCTCCATTGGATCTGACAGCGATTTAGATTTCAGAGCTTGATACCTAGGCGTGCTCATTCACTTTCCACCACTAAGCCTTGATCTCTTGTTAGAGCTTATCCCAGTTACAAAGGCCCAATGTGGCCTCTGTTCTTTCTGATCTCAAATCTTTCCACGACTTGATCAGTGGCCAAGCTTCTTGTTCGGCATATCAGCCACATGAGGAAGGCCTCTGCCAAGACCATCAGAGTTCTGCTATCTCTCTGCTCCTGGAATCAGTCAAGCAACATCTCCATCTAAGTCTGTTTGGTTCCCTGCCTTATGCCCTTCTCTGTTCACTCTGTACCTCATCTTGATGTATTTTGCTACATGCCCACTTAAGACATCTGACCTACATGTGACACTTGGTTCTTCACTGATGGTACATTTCCTGCAGCAGATGCTAAACTCCATGTGGGTTATTTTGTTTGGTTCCTGGTGACTGATCAGTTCCAGAACAGAATCCCTTGCATAGTAGGTGCAACTCATGAGGAATTGAGTGAAATAATTTTAACCTCATTTTCACCTCACAGTGGCGCCTAAAAGAGATACCATCTCCAGTGCAGGTGATTCCTCCCTGCTACCAGAAGGGGCCTGATACTCAAGGTGGGATCTTAAGGTCTTGCTCCCTCAACCTCCTGCTTCACTTGCTCCTGCTCCCTCCCCGCCCAACTGTCTGGCACAACACATTGCTTATTTCCTTCACTGCCATTTCCCCACTTAAACACTCTTGTTTAGTACCTTATGTTCTCATAAACTCTCATTCTGGCAAGCTACCCATGATGTATTTGATATTTGATATGCCAAACACAATAGCAACAAGTCTCATGATGGATACGTGATTGGGCCCTCTCGAGCAAATAGATGAACAATGGGAGAACAGTGACAGTGAAAGATTATAGTAGGGTATGGAAGAAGGCTGCATGGATGAGGAATATCAAATCAGTTCCGGGACATAAACTGGGATTTACAAATAAGAGCTAAGACCCTGGAGAGATGGTAATATTTACAAAGACAGTCAGGTTAGAAAATGAAGGAGTAAGAATTATAGTAGATGATGATGGCACCTGTTTTCCAGATTATTGTATATATGGTGAGAAAAGAAGATATGAAAGTTTACAGTCTACAAAAATCTCCAACAAATATGCTCAAGTTCTTGAGCCATCTCTCGGGCTCCAGTCTGAACTTCTATTTACTTACTTATTACTAACGAGTAAATAAATTTACTGAAGAGTAAACTTGACTTTCCTTATGTTGAGGGATATTATGAATGTGAACTAACTGAAACATTGAAAACTGCTTAGGAATAAAAATATATGCCAATACAACAAAATAAAGTAGCAAAAATCAGCTCATAATTATATTAATGCTATATGATAAACATGTCCCTGTAGGTCAGTGGGAGAGAACAGATTATTTGTTTTATCTTTTTATTTATAAATATAAGTCTGTACTGGGGGAAAAAAAGTGGAAAAAATGTTGTGTGTCCCAAAACAAATGTGTTAGAGTTAGAGTACATGCCTTGCAGCAAGAGTCCTAGAGTTGATGCTTGGCACTGTGTTTCCTTCTTTCCATCCTCAATCACTGAGTTAGGAGTATCTCCTAAATACCTTCAGGGATGGTCTTAAAACAAATACAAGCAAATTAAGTCTGTGTGTATCACTGAAATTTGTGTGTATTCTTGACTGCCACATAATTTAGCTCTTCATTTGTGACTCTGATATTAGTGGCAAAAATGCTGTCCCCAAATTCCATTAGTTTCAACTCTTCAATCTGTCTTTCCTGACACTTAATCAATGGTTCCTCAGCCCTAATTCATCACATTAGACATAATGAAAAAATTGAATTAAAATATTTCAGGATAGGTAGAATACAGATTGTGACACAGGATGTGGTTAACATTGTAAAAGGCAATTCTTGAGCAGATTTAATTTGAAACATTTAAGAAGGAAATTACTTTAAGAGGAAATGGGGGGGGCACCCCAATGTAGGCTAAGTGTTAAGAGCATATCAATATAACACTGATATAAAAGATAGATTTTTGTTCTCCAATGAAAATTTCACATTATGTATTCCCTGAGGTTTCTCCATTGATTCTTTTTCACTATGAAAAAACTATGAACAAGTGTTTTGTTGGAGGTGTTGACTGCATTCAGATTAAAGTTCTTTCTATAGAACACTTGCACATTGCCTGTTCAGTTCAGCTTTGGGAAATTTTTAAAATGAAAACAAGGCTTGTGGTCTTATAAACACCTGAATATTTGATTTTTTGTATTAATTTTCCCCTGTCACTTATTGGATCTATTTATAGTTTATTTGACTTGGTATTTTGTTTTCTAGGCATTAACCATGTCAAATAAAAATAACAATAACATGCAGTTTCAAATTTCTGTTTTTTACAGATTTATGATTCCTTTTTCTCACATAACCACATTGGCTAATATATCTAACCCAATTTGAAATGACAGCATTGACTTTGGATATATATGACTTTCACCTTCCTTCTTTCCTCTAAATGGTTTCTGTGGTTTTTTTTTTTTTTGGTAGGCACAATTGGCTTTTGAATTAAAGTAAGGATACCTTACTAAGTAAAACAGCATATATTAATTCCAACTTTATTAAGATACATTTCTGCTAATAAATATTGTTGAATTTTTCCAAATGTCTTTTTAGAAATCAATGTTATAAATTTCTAATATTATATACAGAAAACAATTAATTTGATCATGGAATAGTGTTCCTAAATTATTGTTGAACTCCACAAATATTTCACATAGGATGTCTGCCTTGAATTCACAAGTGAAATTGGATTGTAGTTTTCTATTTTTGTGCAGTTCACAAAGTTTTGGCATCGGTTTTATGGTTGTCTTATAAAAGAGAAATTGGTCATATGTGGGATGTAAAGAAATACAGCAAGTAAATAAACAAATGCCCAAAAAGCAACAGAAACTGAGAAGTGCTCTTCAGTAGGTAGCCTCTTGAGCCAGGTGGATGGGTGGAGCAGATGCTAAGACAATAATAGTGGGAAATAAACACTAGTCGAGGGTGTAGTTTTTTTTATGCTTAAAACTTTACCATTAATGGTATCATAAATCATGGTGCCTAAAATAAAATCAAATTGACATAAACCATTTTGAAGTATTCCTTCCTTTTCTTTCTAGATTGTATATTTTTAAGAAAGAGGAGGAATAACCTACAAGGATGATGTTGTGAGATTGAAGAAGGTCCCAATATTCAAAAAACAAACATTAAAACTTACACAACATGCACAACCTTTTTCTCTCAGCCAACCTCTAATCCCTATTCAAGGACAGTTTCATACAGTTCCTCTTGCACATAGATCAACAACTATTTCCTAAAGAGTAATTCTTTTCTTTCTTCCAGAAGATTGTGAGTGCCTTTCTTTACTTCAGAGGAGTTCTAACATTAAACTCCAGCAGTACACTGATATATAAAGAGCTGGAGTAAGGCTTGTTACTAACAAAACAAGGTATTGACACACTAGTTTACTAACTCCTTTTCCCAAATATTTAATTAATCATATTGATAAGACCTATAAAAATGTGATGCCACTCCTACACTCCAATTATAGATTGGGAGTTCAGCATGAAATAATAAAGTGATAGAGAAATAATTTCCAGGACAAATAAAGTTACTTGGTGGATCTTTTTCCCTATCAAATTATTTTTTGCTGCAAATTTTTCTTTAACCGCTAGTGCCTGCCAGACACTAAATTGCAAAGATAAAGCCAAACAAAGAGACCTAGAGGAATTGTTGGAGGCTGTAGTACTCTCTGGGTTTCTCTATCCTTCTGGTAGAAACCCTGCTGTGGGGTCATCTTGTACCTTCTGTTAAAACCTTTTCCTTCTGCTAATATCAGATCACTGATCCAAGTGAAACACACTATGTCACTGTGCTCCTTCAGAACAACATGACTCCCCAGAGCTCTGCCCTTCCAAGACATTTACAAGAAGTAAAATGGGCCATTCCAAGAAAAAAATAGAGTCCACTGCTAGTGATGAGTACAGAAAAATGGCTCACAGCTCAGATTCTGATATTTAGCTACAAGGCCCTTGAGTTGGCATTAGGAATATCTCTCACTGTCTAAAGAGGAACAAAGCTTCCTTCAGAAGAATATTGTAAGACAACAAGGCCCTCCATAGGACATTTATGAGAAAGAAGTAACAATCATAACCTTTAGATTCACTGTGAATCAATATTACTACATGGTGCTTTTCCACAATAAATTTGTTAATAACAATATGACATATATTTTACAATACACATTTTTAGTTAGAGCAGTTTTAGATTCTCAGAAAATCTGTGAAGATAGTTACAGGGCTCTCATTTTCCTACCACTAGTTTACCTAGAGTTGATATCTTACATCACTACGGTATGTTTGCTACAGCCAAATAATTCATAATTGGACATCATTCTTATTTAAGTTTATATTTAAACCTATACCCAGATTCCCTACTTACTGACATTTTTATGGGCCCCAGGATCCCCTTCTGGGATCACATCATGTTTAAACATGTCCCCTAGACTACTCTACACTGAAAATTTTTCCATTCTGGATAGTTTTTGATGACCTCAACTGCATTAAACGGTGCTGATTAAGTATTGCTTGAATGTCTTTCAAGTTGCCTTTCCATGGTTTTCTCCTCATGATTAGGAACCATTCTGATCACAATATATAAAGGGGATAGCCTTGGTATTACATGCTTGTGGGTGCTGACCTTCAAATGTGTGAAGGTCATGTTAGCAAGACTTCTATTTTATAACAATTTATAACAAAGCCTGGCAAGCTACCTGTGATGTATTCGATATGCCAAAAACAGTACAAGTCTCCCAATTTGTTGTGAGACGTTACTGGTGCCTGCTTGAGCAAATCAATGAACAACGGGAGGACAGTGCAGTGCTATATTAATTGGAAGGAAGCCACTACATTCACATGTACAAAGTTGGGGTTAAGCTGCACCTCACTAAAGAATTTCCTGCAAAACTTATGTTCTTTGTTACTCAGATAACATTACTTTACATGACTATATATTTTAGAGGCACAATTTATACCTCTTGAAGTATGTGACCACATGACAATTACTTTTATCACACCACAACCAAAGTACCGATATGTCTCTACTAACAGTTCATTGAACTCACTGTCACCTATATTAGTCTTTTTTCCTAAAATTATCTGCAATTATTCTAAACTTGAAATTTGTCTAGAAGCAACAATACTATAAGAGCAATGACAACACCCACCATCCACATCTTGTTTTCAATTTTGTTGGGTAATTAAAGTCACCAAGGATGCTGGGAGAAATGGGAAATTCGAGGGCTGGGCTGGAGATTACACAAGATCAGCATGAAGTATCACTTAGAACTTGAAAGTGATAAGATACTCAAAAATATATCTACACCCACATATTGATATTGCTGTATCAAATGGACACAGGAGCCAAATTAAAGCTACATAAGACAACCCTAAAATGTAGATTTAGATGTTAACACCTCAAAATAAACTACCTTAAGTACTTAGAGACATAATAAATGCTATTACTCATTTCCAAATATGAGAAAATGGTGGCCCAACAAGGTTCAATAAGTGGTCCATCATCACATAGAAAATATTTGAAAAACTGCAGTCATGTTATGCACATTAACTTAATGAAAAATTTGAGGGAGTAAATAGTAAATGAGTGAATGGATCTTTTTATAGCAACTTGGCTCTGATAAAGGCAAGGGCACCAGTAAAGGAATGCTGTAGTATCCACCCAAAGTCTGCCAGAGCCAGTGAGTCATTAGTAGCCCCACTCATGGTTACAAGGGCAGCTGTGTGCAAGTTGCTAGTGCCTTCCCTCTATCAGTATCTCTGTGTCATTAGAGCTCATATTTTTTCTTTGGCTCAAATAATCTCCATCAGCGGAAAATAGAATATCATGGTAGCCTAGCTGCATTCAGCTGTTGAGTCATCAAGGATTCACTTATATCACTGGCAAGATTGGGAATCACCCATTCCGAATCTAGAAAAGATGAGAGCACTCAGCCCACTTCTAGGAAGGTCCTTGTATTGGTACTACAGGAAATACTCATGGTGTTACTAAAAGGGGCAGTATTTGGGAAATATAAAAATGTGCCAAGGGCTCTTCTGGTTGGGTCCCTTTTCCTATTTATCATGGTTCACATGGACAGGATTACTGCCTCCATTTTCTAGATCAAGAAATGGAAGTACAGAGCAGGAAATCAAATCCTCCAACAAGACACAGTGGTTTGCTAACTCTATGTCAGCTAAGTTCTAGAGTTAGGCCCTTAAAGAAATTCTGTGTTTTTCTGGCACTCCAGTGTGCAAATCCTCAGTTGGACCATTTGACACATGGAGGCACATGGAGGCTCTGCAGCTCACTTTGGAAAGAGCCTCACTGATGATTATGTTCTTACCACCTCACTGGAGGTTTCCTGTCTCCCTTAGCATGAAGGAAGCACTTAGTAGGTCCCCAATGCCCATCTGAACAATTACAGCCATGTTATGTGCATTAGCTGAATGAATAAATAAGGAAGTGCCTGATTAATGAATGAATGGGCCTTTTTAAGTCAATTGCTGATTGAATGCTTCCCTGCACACTTGTAATTTGCTGGGCTTGTTCATTCCTCTGGAATCCCAGGCCGTTGGGTGGAGATGCCAAGTGACCTACTGAAAATGATGCTAAATCCCCAAATCAGGCAGTGAATCATTTTATCAGCAAAAAAAATTCTCAGAGAATTTATTCTCTCAGAAATGTTATTATCCCTCTGAATGGGACAAATAGCCCACCTTTAAGGTGGTCCAATTTATGCCACAAATGTTCTCCAACCACTAAATTCATGGTTTGAAGAATCTGAAGCCCCATGCTGGAGGCACACATGTAAGCCATAGACTTGATTAAAATATGTAAAATATGCAAGGTGCAACACATAACATATATGTATATATAAATCATATATGTATATGTATGTGATTTTATACATACATATACACATATATATATAAAACCATATATATACACATATACATATACACATATGATTTGTATATGTAATGTGTGTATATATATGCATATATATATATATATATACACACTGGGCCTTGGAAGCAGAATACTATGCCAGTAACTTAATTCTATTGTAGTTTCTTCATATACAAACAGGGAAGCAATGTTATTCTAAAAGGATTATGTTGAGATTAAAATGAATCTTTCAGTCCAAATTTCTGTGAACTCAGTAAAACCTTGGCAGTGTTATATTACAGTACACAATATTCTAATACCATCCCCACAGAGAGAGCCTGTCAGAGAGGCAGTGATCAAGAACATGGTAAAGACTCGGGATGCTCTCTTTCAACAGATTATTTTCTGCTGAAAATAACACTTTCCAAGTAATGTTAACATGATACTTTTCCAAGAAAGTTAACATAAACTCATTTTGAAAAGAATCAGATATCACTGGGGGAAAATCAAAAATAAAGTAAATATAATTTTTAAACTTATCCTAAAGCAATAGTTATATTTCATTAGCAATAATGATATAGGGTTAGTTCTTTCCAGGGGTACTTTTCTATGTATGTTCCCAAATAGGATTCTAGACTATTCTAAGGCAGATCCTGTTTAGGATTCTCGATAGATCAATCTTTTCTAGCAGAATGTCTTTCTTTGTGTTCAAAATTGAGGAAGAGCCAATGTTTTAGAGGAAGTCCTATCTAATCTCAAGACATGACCCTTGAGTAGGCTACAAGAATAGTCATTCTATTGTTTCTAGTGTTTGGTTTGTTAGTGGAAGAAAAAGCATATGGCCACAAAACATTAAAAGGTGTTATGGGAGAATTTTATAGAGACTATAAAAACCAGTTCCCAGAAGAGATCAGTGCAGTCTTCTGCCCTCGTGCCTGACTGTCCTCGCTGCCGGGACCCCTTGGAGGGGAGCGGGTTGAGCTTTCCTCCCCGCCCCGACCAGGGCTCCG
>JAOXYA010126391.1:0-10369 GCA_028565675.1 Sorex palustris
GGAGGACAGTGCTACAGTGCAGTGCTATTAAAATATTCACACAGGCCTTAGGGAGATATTGTGAGAGAGCTACTGTTAAATGACAAAGTTATTCATGGTTGGGTTTTAGGCATACAAGATTCTATACTGATCCCTTCACCTATGTCCACTTCCCTTCCTGTGTAACTTTTCAATAATGCTGGGGATGGAACCCAGGGTATCACACAAAGCCAGACAAGTGTTCTACTGCCTAGCTATACCTCCACCTCTATATACTGACTTCAATAAAGAACTTAGTGTCCCAGGTGCTTGTAGCTTTAGTGAATCCCATGTGAAGGGTGAGGAGTTAGGAAGACATCTATTTTCATATAAAAGCATGACTCTGGAAGCCTGAAAAGTGATTAATTGACAATAAAAATGAAAGCACATTTCTAGGAAGCTGCAAATGGCCGGCAGTGCAGATAAATGCTGCTTGTACAAGCAAGACTGATTACCAGGACTGATTGAAGCAGAGAAGAGATGGAGGAGGGAAGTGTGTTTCCAGGAGAAATAGTCAGGGGGCCATTCACCCCTCAATGGAATGTGCCCCCAAAGTCACAGATAGCAGTAAATCATGAGGGAAAATGCCGGGAAGCCTGCTTCCCTTTTCCTTGGTGTCTTCAAACCCAAAGGGGGCCCTTTCTAAAGAGTTTTGTCTTATCAGTGGACTCATGGGCTGAGCAATGCCCAGAGCCGTCCTGGACCTGGAGTCTGGGCTTGGTTCCGCCTTTCTCTCTCTAGCTGGAGGGTTTTGCAGAGGACCGATCACAGTGCTTAGGAGTGGGTGGGTCTGAATTCTGGCTGTTAAATTTGTGACATCTCGGCCTTAGTTTGAGCCTCAGTTTCCCTGTCAGTAAGATGCAGGTAGTTCTGACAGAGCAGTACTGCAAGTGACGTGGTCACTGGTTGCACAGAGTTTTCCTGGGACACCATACACCCCAGTAGAGGGTCCTGGGCCAGGGGGTGGCAGAGTGAGGAGCCTGGCCCAGCAAGCACTCTGGTTGGGGGACCAAGGGGTGCAAAAAATGCTTAAAAATTTGTTTTTTCTTTGGTTCTTGGCCCACACCTGGATGGCTACTGGCTCTGTTCTCAGAGATCACTCCTGGCAGTATTGAAGGGACCATGTGTGGTGCCGGGGATAGATGCTGGGCAAGTGCCCTCCCTACTGTTCTGTCTCTTTGGCCCCTTACACTTTGTTTTGGATGCAGCATGCATCAGATGTCGGAAGGAAAGAGCAGAAGCACGTGTGTGTGTGTGTGTGTGTGTGTGTGTGTGTGTGTGTGTGTGTGAGTGCGCACGCTGACAGGGCTGCTCAATTCCCTGGAGGCCACCAGCACACGTGGTGACTTCAGACAGAGGCCACCCGTGGCCATGTCCTTCAATAGGAAACCAGTCTTGGGCAAGAAAGCCTCTTTGTTCGCTGCTGTGTTTGCCTGCTTCATCTGCCATGCCTTTTCCTGGCCGGAACCAGCATTTGTTGTGTGGAACAAAGAACAGGCCTGGTTAGATCAGGGAGGGGGCGGGGCTGGGTGGTTCCCGAGGGGGTTCTGTTGGTGTCGAACAGACTCTGGGCGGAGTGTCTGGCCTCTGTCTCCCCGCCGCAGGGCCGAGGGAGGCTGCAAAGCGAAGGGTCTTGAGTGACCGGACCCCTTCCTCGAGGCTGTGGATCACCAGGAGGGAAGTGACGAGGACAGCTGCCCTCTGCGGGGGAGGGTGGAGAGGCCTCTGGTTTCTGAGGAGCACATGGTTAGGGTGAGCCTGGCTACCCTGAGAAATCTGCACGTTGTGGCTTTCTCTCCAGGCCTGGTCACCATCTCAGTGGGCCCTCCTAGGTGCCCTGTGCCTCAGCTGCATGCCAGAGACTGGCTGCACAGTGTCCTTCATTCCCCTCGGAGGCAGGTTCTTACGTCTTTGATCTCTTCTCCTGCCCGTCCGTCTTCTCTCTGCTGGCTCTGAGCTCTCAGCCTGCCCTGCCACCTGCTGTCCCACGGCCTGAGACCTTCCCAGTCTAGCTGGACGCTCGGTCATTCTCTAGTGTGCACACTTAAGTATCTGCATTGGACTAGACCTTGGGTTTGACCCAAAGAGTGAAAACGGACGCCCACTGCATGCCCTCAGCACGCTGACGTGTCGCAGGAGAGAATGTGAGGGGAAGAGGGCATCCATGGGGATGAAAGCTGCGGCGTGGGACCCTGGAAGAGAGCAGCTGGGATCTCTCTCCAGGAGGGCTTGAGGTCGTGACGGGGCTGAGCAGGAGCTAGGGGTGAAGGGGAGCGGGGCCGTCTGTTATCTGGGACAGGACAAACACCCTGGCTGACCAAGTGGAGAAGGTTTGTTGGGGCCTCAAGGATGGCTCAATGGTAAGTGCTCAGTGGTGAGCTCAAACACCGGGTGAGCTGAAGTTCCTGGCCCTGCAAGCCCTCTGTGCTCCTGGCAGGAGCAGGCTGGCGGCGGGCCTGTGGCAGGGCTGGCCCAGGCCAGTGTGAAGTCATGAGACTGAGCTTGATCCAGCAGACCCAGCCACCCTGCAGGCAGGCGAGCAGGTGGGAGAAAGAAAGATGGATTGTTTCTGCCCTTAGGAGCATGGAAGAGCCACGGGGACCCTCGGGCAGAAGGTGGCAGGGTCTGAGTCGGGGTTCAAAGCACCCGCTCCTGCCACAAGTCTCGGGAGCTGGAGAAACCTGCAGGAGTGTGGCGGTGCACCCGCTGGGGGCGCTATGCGGGCCAGAGGCAGGTGTGGGGTGTGGGGGCATACCCGTGATGCAGGCTCATGTCCAGGCTCAGGAGCCCGTGTGTGCTCAGGGCTCAGGTGGCCACACGCACAGTGTCTCCCCCCCACCTCCCCGAGTTTGTGGCTCCTGACAGCATGTTCTGGAGGTCTTTAGTGTGTAGGAGTTTGCCAAGAGAGGGCTGCACCCCAGAGGGCCCGGCCAGACTCTGCTGTCTGCAAAAACTCCCTTGCAATACTGTTGTTTCTGAAAAGACCTTTTGGGAAAATGCTGCATTTCAGAATTGCTTTTGGGGCATGGGGGATGCTTCCCCAGGTGTCTAGATCCTGCACAGCGGCCTATATTTGGGAGGGGCCTGAGATGGGTGGGCGGGCCTCCTGGAAGGCCCAGAGAAATGGGAGGGGAAGGGCTCTTTGGCTGACTTGAGTTTACTCTCCAACACCCTACCAGGGGTGCACAGAGCACTGCAGGCCTGCCTCAAAGCAAACCGAAGAGAAGGACCAGGACAGGTTGGATGTCAGAGTGGGCAGGTTGGGAGGTGCAGGGGGCCTGGAGCCTGGATTGATCTGTCACGTTCTCTGCGTTTCCAGTGTCATTCTTGGCCACCTTCCCCAGCTCATTTACAAATGTGTATTGTGTGTGTTAGTGCTGGGGCGGCCACTTCTCAAGAAGGACCCAGATGGGGCCCCAGGACGGGTCTTGAGGCAGGGAGTCAGCCTGAGAAAGTGGTCTTTGGGGCAAGAAGGAAGCAGTTAGTGTTTTCCTTACATGCTCTCCCCTTGGGCAGCCACGGTCAGCACCAGAAAGGTCAGGCAGTGTCTCCCAAGTTCCCTGGGTCAGGGAGTGCACACACACAGGGCAGTATGTTGGGGGGGGGGTGATGCTGAGTCACAGGGCCTCAGTCGGGAGCAGGAGGGTCAGTTCAGGGTGGGAGTGGACCAAGAGTCCTGCAGATGCCCCATGCCTGGGGTCCACAGGCAGCTTTGAAGCAGTCGCGACACTTCCCCCATCCGCCACCTGGGAAGTGTAGGGCTGGCACAGAGGTCAGGACCCCCTATGGGAGTCAAGCCCTCCGTGGCCTGTGCCTTCCAGAAATCAGTTACTGGTGGAGAATTTGCATTGAGAATAGGGCCTTTGGCCCTTGAGTCTTTTAATTTAATTTTTTTGTTGTTGTTTGGTTAGGTTTTGGGGGCATACCCAGTGGTGCTCAGGGATTACTCCTGGAAGGCTAGGGAGGCCCTGTGGGGTGCTGGGGATCAAATCTGGTTTGGTTGAGTGAGGGCAGATTCCTTACCTGCTGTGCTATTGCTCTAGCCCCTGATTTTTTTTTTAAGGAGTGTCCATATCGTTTTCTAAAAGGGCTGAACCAGTTGGCATTCCCACCAGCAGTGAAGGAGAGTCCCTTTCTCCCCACATCCACGCCAATACCAATTGCTTTTGTTCATTTGGATGTGGGCCAGTCTCTGTGATGTGAGATGATATCTCCTTGTTGTTTTGATCTGCATCTCCCTGATGATTAGTGATGAAGAGCATTTTTTCATGTGCTTTTTAGCCATTTGGATTTCTTCTTTGAGAAAATTTCTGTTCATTTCATCACTCCATTTTCTGATGGGGTTGGATGTTTTCTTCTTGTAGAGTTCAACCAGTGCCTTGTATATCCTTGATATCAGCCCCTTATCAGAAGGGTATTGGGTGAGTATCCTTTCCCATTCTGTAGATTGTATTTGCATTCTGGTCACTGTTTCTTTTGAGGTGCAGAAGCTTCTTAGTTTAAGATAGTCCCATTTGTTTATCTCTGTTTCTACTTGCTTGGTTAGTGACATGTCATCTTTGAAGACACCTTTAGCTTTAATGTCATGGAGGATTTTGCCAGCCTTGTCTTAAATGTACCTTATGGATTCTGTTCTATGTTGAGGTCTTTATTCCATTTTGATATGACTTTTGTACATTGTATTAGTTAAAGCTCTGAGCCCATTTTTTTGTATGTAGCTGTCCAGTTTGGCAGCACCATTTGTTAAAGAGACTTTCCTTGTTCCACTTAACATTTCTTGCTCCCTTGTCAAAGATTAGATGATCATATATTTGAGGGTGTGTGTAAGAATATTCAACCCTATTCTGCAGCTCTGCCTTTGTTCCAGTACCATGCTGTTTTCATTATTACTGCTTTGTAGTAGAGTTTGAGGTTGGGAAGGTGATGCCTCCCATCATTTAAAAAAATTTTTTTTAATTTTGTAAGTTAGTTCACAATATTTGATTACATTTAATATTCAAAACCAATCCCACCACCATTACACCTTCCCACCATCAAATTCGGGATGTTTCCATCCCAAGCCCCAATCCTTGTCCCAAAACACAAACAAATTCCTATTTAACTAAAAATAATACCCACTCCCATACAGTTTTTGAGACACGTAATTTATAATGTTAGTCTATTATTGTTCCATTGACAACACAAATGAGATTTAAACAAGAGATTAAAAACAAAATCTTATTTCTTATGCTGCTAGAGGCTGGAAAATCAAGAACAAGTGCAGTTACATTTCCATGAAGCACTTCATGTGGGTTCAGGTCCATAGTCTCCATGCTGTATCCTCAGAAGTCGGTTCAGGAGTAGCGATCTCTCAGAGACTTCTTTTTATAGAGAGATTTCTGTGAGAAACCTCCAAAGATGAGTGTTTGAATCTCAGAACTGAAATACCTTCCTGTGGCCCCAGTTCCTGTCATCTTTCACAGTTAACAATTTCAACATTTGAGCTTGGGGAGAGTCTTGGGAGGAATAGAGACATTACATATATAAATACATGGGCTATACCCAGAAACCTACCTTGCGTTAGATTGAGCTAAGGTACCTCATAGGGTATCTATGGTGAATAAAACTGGAGGGTCAAAGTCTTAGGGCGATATCAGTTCTTAAGTAGCCTCTTTAGATGCCTCTAATGTGGCCTATAAACACTCTATGCAATGTGCTTACCCCCCTCCCATCTTCATCAAGATCTGTGGATTCTTGAATTCAGTATTCTAGAGAGAGAAATTTCAATTATAGTATTTCACAGAAACATTCTCAGTTATGCAAACTGATTTTATTTCTATAACAAATAAATATAAAGAGAATGGCCCATTGTGAGACACGGGCCATATTTCTTTTTATTTATTAAATATAAATAAAATGGCATTTGTTATTCCCCCATCATGTTTATTACTATTCTGGGTATGAGTGAGACCATTCTGTGTGGCTTTCTCTCCCTCTGAGTGACTTAACTCAGATAATGTTCTCTAGATCCATTCATGTAACCACAGAGTGTATGATATTATTTTATGGCTCAGTAATATTCTGTTTTTATAAGCCCTGTAGTTTCTTTATCCACTCATCTCTTCTTGAACACTTAGACTGATTTCAGATTTTGGCTATTGTCTATCCAGTGCTGCAAGGAGAATGGGGGTACAAATGTCTTTTATCCATATTTTCGACTCTGTGAATATTACAAGAAATAGAATTATGGGTCAAATGGAAACTCAATTACTAGTACCCCCCCCAAATGGAAGCAAGAATATGAGAACTGATCTTCAGCAGTAAGCATGCTACTTGGCAGTGGTTGAGGAGTGGGGAAGATAACAGTGGGATGGAACAATTGTGGAGAAAACTTTCACAAAGGAGGACTAGGGGTTGCTGAAAGGTGGTTAAGTGTTAGGCATGAAATCCTTTCAGTAAAGCATTGTAAACTACAGTGAAAATTTTTAATTTTTTAAAAAGTGCTGGTCTTAGAGGCAGACTGGGAAGAAGGATGCAAACGGATTTGGATGGAGAAAGCATTGGTGGAGGGAATTGGACGCTGAGGGAGGGATTGGCATTGAACCATTGTGTGCCTGAAACCAAGTCCCGAATGACTTTGCATTTCACAGATTAACATTCATAAGAATAAAAAATAAAATGGAGCCATGTCTTTGTGTCAGTATATACCATTGTTACAATGTCTTGTAAGTTCTTGTACCTGTAACTCCATATGGTGTATCATGAACTTTGCAGAAAACAAATCAGAGACATCGAGGTGTATCCTTGGGAAATACAGTGATCATATCAGCACCACTGATACCCATAACCAAAGAATAAAAATGCTGAATAGAGATACAAGTAGAATTAATATGGGAGAGATAAAGTTAATATCTTCCATGAGAGGACTCAGGACAGAACTCCTGAAGGAGATATCATGAAGATGGAAATACCCTTAGCCTAGTAGTCCTGGAGTAGAACAGGGCCTGGAAATCATTCTGTCCTTGCCGAGTCTGTGGCCTCCCTACTCCAGAGTCTAAGGGAAAGGCGCATTTCTAGAGTGAGCAAGCAAACATTGTTAGCACATAAGATAAATAGTAGTGATAAAGCACAATATCTTCAGAAACAAGTATTTGGAGTAAATTGATGGTCTCTGAACCAAGCTTCTGAAAAATCATTCTAAATTTGAGAAAAAAAAAAGAACTCATGTGACTCACTCACATCTACAAATATCAGATAAGGCAGTCATCCAGATGAGAGTTTGTGTTTTCTAGTTGTATCACTGGTGTAATTTATACATTCCTCATCCCACCCCCAGAGTATGAGATCAAAATCTTCTCTGTTATAATGTGAGTATTCAATATACTTTAGGTTATGAGATACACAGGACCTTAAGGATGATGATCTTTTGACAAGCATTGTAAGAAGTAGCTATTTGGAGAGCAAGAGGAATTTTCTTAGATATTAGCTCACAGATCTCATTTATATAATCACACACCATTTATTTTTTATTTTTGTTTAATGTATTTCAGATTTACAAATGTATATTGGGTTGCCATGCACAATGACTGCAACCACCACTTCCACCACCATTTTCCTCCACTAAGTCTCCATACAGTACCTGTAGTCTGCTCATCTTCAACTCCAACTGTCCCCAAACTGATTGTTAATAAGTTTTGTGACCAACACCGAGGGTGAGCCATTGTGTAATTCTATCTATTCCCTTGTTTTGTCTCTCCGTGTTTCACAGTTGAGCGAGATCATTTGATGTTTGTCCTCACTCTGATTTATTTCTCTTAACATGATACCTTCCAGTTCTGTCCACATTTGCTGAAAACAGAATGATTTTATCATCTCTTGAAGATAAACAGTATTCCATCTTGTATACATACCGCAGTCTCTTCAGAGGGATTGTTGCATGATATGATACTGAGTTTTTTAGAAATGAGATTTAAGTGGCATTGCTGATTTATTTTTCTTCTAGATGATTATTTATACATGGAAGTGTAAGGTTCTTTGCATTCATTGACTTTGTAGCTTGGTGTAAGTATTTATCATTAATAAACATTTTTAGGCTGAATCTTTGGGGTTTTCTCTGTACATTCTTATATCATCTACAGAGTAATAGTGTAACTACTTTCTTCTGGATCCCTTTGATTTTTCTTTCCTGAGTTGTTTTAGTAAGTATTTCCAAAACTATACTGAGCAGCAATGGAAAAAGAAGACTTTCTTGCTTATCTCTCCTCCCAAAGGGAAGGCTTTTACTTTCACACCTTTGAGTATGATGTTGACTGTGGATGTGTGGTACATAGTCTTTACTATCTTGAAATATCCTTCATTCACTATTATATTCAGGTCTAGTTTTTTTAATCTTGGATGAATATTGAATGTAGTCAAAACCTTTCTCTGAGTCTATCAATCTAATATATTGCTGGATTCAGTTTGAAAATTAGGCTAAAGATAAGATCTTGTTAAGCATTTGGGCAGGAATGTTCCCTAGTTATTATTTTCTATTTTTCTCTTTTTTAGTGTTATTTCTGTTATTGATAATAAGGCGATATTGCCTTCATGGAGGATAGTAGGAAGGAATGAGTCCAGTCAAGTTAACTGGTATATAATACAAAACAAATCAAAAGAAAACAAAAATAGTTATGTCATTCCAATAAGGACAAATACAAAACGATGTCAGTATGTATTGACACTGAAACTCAAATGCTTGAGTACAGGCCTAGGAATTTCCAGTTTACGGGAAGGGGTGAGAGGAAAGAAGAGGCTGACTAAAAGTAACATGGGAACCTAGAAAGAAGGTCACCAAAAATAGGAGGATGCTAAGAGAGGTAACACTCTGCACCTAAACTGTAACTGCCAGCCCATAAATAAGTGACAAGGCTAGGAGGGAAGGAACATTGAAAACCAGTGATGGGGGGAGAGTGGAGTGGGCTGCCAGTGGCGGAGACATGCATTATCTTGGTACATCAGTGTCAGAGTCATAAACTCTACTAACCAAACTCGAATTAAAACTCATTTATGCCCACAGTGATAAAAAATAAAAAGCGTTTTATGCCTGCTGCACCTCTCTCTTTACTAGTAGTAAGTACTGTGGAGTAGCAGAGAAGGAAAGTTCCTATATCAACATAGTCTTATTATGTAGCCATTAGTCATATGTAGTAATATACACTTGAAATATGTGCACTGAGATTAAAAAATTAATTTTAACTTCATTTATTAGCTTAAACATTGCACATAAATAAACATGTGTTGCTAGTATTGATCATTTAATACAATGTCGGGAGGAATGATGAGAGTGGAAAAGTCACAAAAAGATGCTTGTCTTCGGAAAATCTCGAGCTTATTTGACAATGTGCTGTGGCATGAGCCTCAGACAATCACAAGCTAATCCGAGCTTGCAAAGGTATGCAGAGAAGCAATAAAGGAAGACCTCAAAGTGAGAAGAGCAGTACTGTTGGCCAATAGGGCAGAAGCTGGGAAAAGTATTCTCAACGCCCGCCTGTCCTTTGCCAACTACAAGACCAAGATGACTGCCCTCCGACATCCTAATGAATCTATCACCTCTTCCATAAGCGCAATGGAGAAGATTATCCACAACTTCTACTTGGATCTCTTTGGTATCCATGTCCACCTGCTTACATACCAAATTCTGCAGAAGAACGTTCTCAATGTTCTCACTTCCGAAATCTAACACACCGTTTCTTTGGTAAAGAAGTGTACAGCACCTGGTCCAGACAAGGTCAGACTTGAACACCTGAAGAATCTGCCAACACTTCTCGTCAATACACTGGCTTGGCTCTTCACATGCTACCTATCTGAATGCAAGTTTCCGTCCCAATGAAAAACCAGCAGGACTGTTCTGTTGTACAAGAAGAGAGACATCCACAACATTGACAACTATTACCCAATCTGCCTGTTGTCAGTTGTCTACAAGTTGTTCACTCAAGTCATCCTGAATAGACTAGGCAGAACACTAGAGGAAGGACAACTATGTGAGCAAGCTGGGTTCCAAAAAGGATTCAGCACTACCCACCATATCCGCATGGTGACCAAGCTTATTGAGGTTTCATGAGAGGTCAAGATGCTGCTCTGTCTAACGCTCATTGATTTAAAGAAGGCCTTTGATTCTGTTGAGACTGAAGTGGTTATCAAAGCCCTAGTGAAACAGGGATTCAAACTCAGTACATCAGGATCCTTGGCAAGCTGTATTATGGATTCACTCCAGTATCTCAGTATCCTACAAAGAAGTGATCATTGATGTAAAGAGAGGAGTTCGGCACGTTGATACCATTTTACCAAAACTCTTCAGTGCCACCCTCAAGAACATCATAAACTACTGGAATGG
>JAOXYA010126401.1:0-21983 GCA_028565675.1 Sorex palustris
TCAGGGCTAGGATGAAGGAGACGTTACTGGGGCCTGCTCGAGGCAATCGACAAACAACAGGATGGTCGTGATCGTGAAACAAAATAACAGAGTGTTATTGCTATTTATGAGTGTTTTATTAGTGTTAGTCAGATGTAATGTATGCCAGTGTCTTCTCCCACTTACTGAGATCTTTCTATTTTAGCCATCATTGTTTTCCTTTGCAGTACAGAAATCTTTGTGTGTAAGACCAATTAGAATGGCATCTTTGATCTCAGTACACTAGTGGTCAGTCGCAGAGAATGAGACTGAAAAAAAAAACTCACATAAGGAAACAGACAAACACACACAGACTATCAGATCTTTAGACCACCTAGGCAGTTAACCTCATCAGTTAGTCTTTTTATTGAATACAATATCGATCCCACACTCCACCAGGTGAGCCATTGTTGACAGAGACATGAAGACAGTTAGTGAACACATCAATATTCAATAGGTTTTTGAATATCAGAAGCTGGGTATTTTACATTACAAAAAGAAGTCTTGACAGTTTCCTGTTCTATTTTTGTCATGCTGCCCCTACATCTAAAAGACCCTAAACACTCTTATTCTATGCTTGCCTGCCACAAGTTTGCAGCAGATACTTAAAATCAATTCTATTCTTCATTTGCCATCTCTTCTATTCTTTCCTGCTCTTTTATTCTTTCTTAGGCACACTTTTACAAACCCTTTGCATTCTAGCAACGAAACTACTTTCCTTAGGGGTATATCCCAAACTTGGCGGATGGAGGTTTTGAAGGGGCCTACTTAACACATCTTTGATTTGATATAGTCCCATTTGTTGTTTTATGCTTACATTTTCTTTACTGATGAGATCAAGTCATTAGTTTTCTCAATTTAATTTGTGGATTTGGCCAAATGCTGAAGTCTTTCATTCATTTGAAGTGGCCATCTTGCTCAGTGGGAGACAGGAGTGCAGTTACATTATTTGCACATCACTATCGAGTTTTCACCAAATCAGGTGTTGGAACTTTTTTATATGTGACTTTGATGTCTATGGGCCTCACGGGTGGCTCAGGTGAAGTGTGGAGGAGAAAGACAGTCACTTTCTCCCAATCTGCCTCTGCCACCCGGGATTCAGGGCTACTGGATTCTTGTCTCACAGGAAGAAATTTCAGGAGTAGATAGGCAATGAAATTACACTGGTTTTATTTGGAGGTTTTGAAGGGAAAGAAGGAGAGAAAGTGGGAGAGAATGGAGAACAGCATGCTAGAGAGAGAACCCGGGCTTCTCTAAGGGAGGAGAGAGCCCCTAAATATGTTTCAGCATTAGACATGAAAGCAATACATCTCAAGAGGGGAGATGCAGGCAACACATGTGCTCAAGCACCACATGTGCTCGGCCATGTGGACACAAACAGCACATGGGCTCGAGCAGCATATGCACGCCTTTTCTTTGTTCAAGGTGGCCTTTATAGGGTTTTTCCAACCTGTCCCCACGTGGGGCTTCTACCTAGTCCATTGCTACGAAGATTACAGGGAGGTTGGGAGTAGTGATGATCTTATTTGAAATTCCTTTCCTGGCCTTTTGTTTCCGCAGGAACTTCTGTGGATCTGTTGCTGTAAAGAGGTGAGGGTCTTTTCAGGCCTTAGTTATTGTTTTTCTGCAAGGTTGGCCTTTTCAACTTTAGCAAATTTACTGCCAATGCCTGGGGAGGAGGTCTTCCCTATCTGCCTACCTGCCTACATCAGATTCATGACTCTTGATCCAGGCATATGACTCTGTCCTCACATTGGTGAAGTTCTTGGTTTTTATATCTTACACCAATACCCTTTCCTGTGCTTTTTCTCCTCTTCCAGAAGTCCTATAATAGCAATGTCATTTTTCTTAAAGTTAATCCATAAAGACTTTGTTTCTTCATTTTGCTTGATTATTCATTTCTTCTCCCCTTCTTTGTTGGATCATTTCATGCATCTTCTCAAGCACACTGAATTGGCAGCTCCTAGTGTACCTGATATCATCCATGGCAGTTTCCCCACAGTTGGAGCACTATTACGTTCTAGTTTCTAGAATTCCCAATAACCTGTACCTTATACAGGTCTGATGTCTCTTATAATTTTGTTTCTTATGATTACTTGGTTATTCAGCACATTTTCTATGATTCCATACAAATCTTAACAGATTCTGCTTCAATTCTTTGAAAAGAGTCATTGGATTTTTTAAAGATTATTTTAGTTGAATCACTGTGAGGTAGAGCATTACAAAATTGGTCACGATTCCATTTTAGTCATACACTGTTCCAACACCCATCCTTCCACCAGTGTAATTTCCCAGCACCAGTGTCGCCAGTGTCTCGCTCACCATCATTGGAATTTTAATAGTTATTGCATGAAACTGTATGATGTGGGCAGGAAGCTCATTTTGATGCCACCATTCTGTTTGCTTGTTTGTTTTGAGGGCACACCCAGCGATGCTCAGGGATTATTCCTGGCTCTGCACTCACAGATCACTCCTAGCATGTCTGAGTGAGGTTGGTTGGAGGGGGTATATGGGATGCCAAGAGTTGAGCCCGAGGTGGCGCCTGCAAAGCAAATGTCCTACCCCTGTACTCTCGTGCCAACCCCTCATTTTGATAATGTGATTCTTCTACTATGTTTTTCCATTTCCTGGTGTCCTCTTCTATTTTTTGTATAGCACTGATTCATATTTTTTATTATGTGTGTCTTTCTCCTCACTTAATAAGTTGATTTCTAGGTATTTGATTTGGGGGGCACTATTTTGAAACGGATAGTTCCTTTCATTTCTTTTTCTTCTATTCATTACTTGTGTGTAGGAATGTCAGCGATTTGTGCATAAAGTTTATAACGTGCCTTACTATATGGGTTTATTGTTTCTAATAATATTTGGGTAGAATCTTTGGGTTGTTCAAAGTGTATTTTCATGTTGTCTGAAACATTATGGAAAATAACTTTTACTTCCTTTATGATCTGGCTGTTTTAATATCTTTTTCTTGTCTGATTGCTGTGCTGAAGACGTTTTAAAGTATACTGAATGAGAGTGGTGGCATAGGACATCCTTGCCTTGTGCCTGATCTCAGGGGGAAGGCTTTTAGCTTTTTACCATTGATGGTGATATTGGCTATGAGTTTGTTGTAGATGAGGTATTTTCTATCTTGAGGTTTGTTTATTCAATCCTTACTTGGGGGAGGGGCAGTTATCATGAATCGGTGAATGTTTGATTTTGTCAAAAACCTTCTCTGTAACAATTTATATAACCACATGACTTTTATCATTTGTTTATATGGAGTATTAGACTAAATGATTTGTGTATATTGAACTATCCTTGCATCCCTGGGATGAATCTCACTTGATTGGCAAATAATTCTTCTGATATATTGAGTTCACAATTCACTAAGATTTTGTTGCGGATCTTCACATTAATATTCATCAGGGATACTCAGCATCTTCATCTGTTTTTGTTATTTGTGCAATATCGGCCTCAGAGAAGCTATTAAGGAGGATTAATGTTTCCTCAGTATTTTGGAAGACCTTGAGGAGAATGAATACTAAATCTTTTTTGATACTCTAGTAGAACTCAGTAGTGAATCTGTCTGGACATGAGTTTTTGGTCATGGGAATATTTTCAATTACTGTTTCAGCTTATTTACTCAAGATTGGCTTATTCAGGTTTTCTGTTTCCTCTTGGTTCAACCTTGGGAGATTGTGGAATTGTAAGAATTGATCCATTTATTTGACTTCTTAAACTTGGTGGCACAAAGTTGTTCATAATAAGCTCCTATAATTTTTTTCATAGATGTCTGTACTCATTTCTCTCCTTTCATCTCTAATTCTAGCTATATGAGTTTTCTCTATTTGTTTTCTTGGTAAGTCTAGCTAAGGACTTATCAATCTTGTTTACTCTTTCAAAGAACAAATCCTGATTTTGTTGACCCTTTGTATTCTTAATTTGTTTGCTATATCTTTGAGTTCCACTCTGATTTGTATGTTTGTTTTTGGACCATATGCATGTCAATGCTCAAGCCTGGTTTGCAATCTGGGATAACTCCTAGCAGGCTGGGGTTGGGAGGAACAATATGGGATGCCAAAAATGAAACCCTGGTTGGTCAAGTTAAATGCAAACCCTTACCCTCTGTACAGTACACTCCATTCTGGTTTTTATTATATCCTGCCTTCTTCTTGCTTTGGGATACACTTGTTATTTTTCTAGTTTCCCTAGCTGATAGGCTTGACATTGATATTAGCATTTTTGTTCTTCCTGAGTATAGCTGACCTGGGTTAAATCAACAGAATCCAAAATGGTCCTCTGAGCACTGCCAGGAGAAATTCCTGAGTACAGAACCAGGAGTACCCCCTGAATATTGCCAGGTGTAACCCAAAAAGCCGAGAGAGAGAGAGAGAGAGAAATAAATAATAAGGAGAGAAAGTGAAGAGAATGAAAACCAAAGTCATATCACTGATCTTTAAAAAGCACATAACATTTAGCACTTTAACTGAAGTATGGGCCGGAGCGATAGCACAGCGGGTAGGGCGTTGGCCTTGCTTGCAGCCAACATGGTCGACCCGAGCTCGATTCCTCCGCCCCTCTTGGAGAGCCCGGCAGGCTACCAAGAGTATCTCGCCCGCATGGCAAAGTCTGGCAAGCTACACGTGACGTATTCGATATGCCAAACACACTAACAACAAGGTCTCAAACAATGGAGACGTTACTGGGCATGCTCGAGCAAATTGATGAACAACGGGAGGACAGTGACAATAAAAACTAAAGTATTCATCAGTTCAGTTCTTTCCACATGATTTTAGGGAAAAAGGCTCTGTCACATGTTTCTCCAAACAAAGCAGAGGCTGGACAAGTTCTTCTTCAATTGCAAAGCCTGGCAAGCTCATGTCCCGTGACATATTCAATATGCCAAACACAGTAACAAGGCTCACAATGTTACTGGGCCTGCTCGAACAAAATCGATGAACAACGGGAGGACAGAGACAGTGACAGTTGTGCACTTGACAATCTATACCACAAAGCTATAATAATCAAAACGGCATGGTACTGGACTAAATGTATACTGCAGACAAATGGAACAAAATTGAGAATTCTGAGTTAAACCCCCAGATCTATGGATAGTTAATTTATGCCAAAGGAGCTAGGTGTATGAAATGGAGAAAAGAGATCTCTTTAATGAATGGTGTGTCTCATGGGTTGTGGTTGTTGGTGTCTTTATTCTCATTTGTTTTGAGGGATCTTTAGGTTCTTTTCTTGATTTCATTTTTATTTTGAAGTATGTTGTTTAGTTTCTGAGTATTTAATATTTCACTCACTTTATTTTCATGACTTATTTCTACTTTTGTGACTTTGTGGTCGTAGATTAAGCTTGGTATGTTTTCTAATTTTTGTGATTTTGTGGACGTTCAAGTCATCCAGCCTGTGATCAATCCTAGAGAATGTCCCACGCAGCACTGGAATTTATTTACATCAACTACCCAAATACATCTCCTAATATTCAGATGGTAAGTGTTCACAGCTCTTGACAGCAACAGTAAGCAAGTAAACATGGGCATTGAAGGTGACAGAAAAGTGCTAACTGAACAACGAAGCTCTCGGTACAGATCATCAATAAGCCATACGCACTGTCACATATGATTGGGATTAAGTTGGAAACACATACATTTGGAAATGTCAAGTTGAGTAAATTTCAAGGTTTTGCCATTTGAACCAGGGAGAATTAGCCG
This sequence comes from Sorex palustris, assembly GCA_028565675.1. Taxonomy (NCBI): domain Eukaryota; kingdom Metazoa; phylum Chordata; class Mammalia; order Eulipotyphla; family Soricidae; genus Sorex; species Sorex palustris. The sequence continues at coordinate 5,724 of JAOXYA010126401.1, forward strand.
GAGATGATGTTTGCTGTGCTTCCAAATCCACATCCATGCTCAAAGATCCGGGTTATGACAAGATTCAGTCGTGACAACAGTTACCTCTAGAGAGCAAGGAGACTTGGAAAGCCTGATTCCTGAGTTCATGGATCCAAATTATTACACGTGTCACCAACACCTTCCCAACTGTGTCCTCTTGCGGGAAAATTAAAAAGTGGCTGCCAGCAATGACATAGCAAACAAGTGCTTGGTTTAAGTGTTGCATTTGACCTTTTTTTTCTTTTTTGGCTTTTGGGTTACACCTCGAGATACTCAGGGGTCCTCCTTGCTCTGCACTCAGGAATTACTCCTGGTGGTGCTCGGAGGACCATATGGGATACCAAGGATTGAACCAGGGCAAAACGTGTGAGACATAAACACCTTACCTGTTGTTCTATCTTTGCGACCCCTCCATTTGACCTTTAAAAAAGATGTATGTAAGCAAAAGATCCTCTATCTCAACAGTTCTAATGACCAACAAGTAAAATAATCACTAAAATCTATGGAAAAAATTGAAAAATAGGGGCCAAGGATGTGAGGCGCCAGTAAAGCACTCGCCTGACATGTGTAATCCCTCTGTTCAATTCTGGGAACTGCCTAATAAAAATGTACTTCCAGTCCACACAGAAAGCAGCTAAAGGACAATAAGCAAAGACCCTATACTGTTTCCTTTGAAGGAGAAAAGGTGCACATTTTCTACTCTCATGGACGATGAGCAGTGAGGCATAAGGTGAGGGTCTTGGAGTTGTTAAACAGCTACACAGGAGTTCCATTGTCTTGAGAGACCAATCGTAAGAAATGAGAGACCAATACAAAACACATGCAATGGGATATTTATGATATAGTATCAACATGAATGAGAAATTTTATAATCTTATGATTGAGGTAGAGACAGGAATACCCCAAATATGGAAACAACACCCAAAAATCAAGGAAAAGATGACTGGACAATGAAACTGTAGTCCAAATAGCACACATAATGAAAAACTACTTAGCCATTAGAAAAGATGAAGTATTGCAATTTGCTGATACATGGGGGGATCTGGATAGTATCATGATGAGTGAAATCAGTCAGAGAGAGAGAGAGGAACAGACTCAGAATGATCTCTCTCATATGTGGGATATAAAGAAACTGCAGGGGAATATTACATTCCCAAGGGCATTTGAAACAAAGAGCAAGAGAACTGATCTTCAGTTGGAAGCTTGCCACTTGAGTGAGGGCGGAATGATAAGTCAGGGAAGAGAACAGTAGGGCAATGGTGGAGAGAAAATGTTCCTACCACTGGGAGCAGAAGGGAAACTGGAGACGTTGGTGGAGAGAAGTGGACACTGATGATAGGATTGATGTCAAACTGTTGTATAACTGTAATTCACAGTGATTAAAATAAAATTGTTTTCAATAGAGGACTACTTGTAGAGACCAATGACCTTAAGCAAATCCCTGAGGCCTGCACACAGATATAGCTGGAACTTCCCAAAGAATGTCATAGATCTCAAGGTCACCAGAACCTACCCTGGTGTGTGTAACAGTGAAAATGAGGTCAATATTGTTACCCACTCTTAAGGTCACATCTTCCAGTTCCCTTTCTGGTTCTGCACTAACCAATAGTGTGCTTGAACCCCTCTTTGTCCCATTCCCTGCAGCTGCAAAGAAAGAATATGTCATAATGGTGAGAACGTACATCTCACTGAGCTCAGACAAACCTACTTTATGCTTCTAGTCTGCATCCCATCTATCCAGTGAACTACTTTCACTCCCCCAAACACTCCAGGGAACTAGTCAAACTCATCATCATCTATTAATGAGGATTTTGAAGGAATATATCATAAGTGTGTCATCAGGGACTTGCACTTCATAAATGCTTGTGATTTTTCCATACATAATTGTGTTTTGTTGTGTGAGAGAATTAATCTCAGGACCTCACACATGTGAGGCATATGTTCTCCAGTGAGTCATATCTAATGAGGAACAACCACTGCCCTATCTGTGATATTTTTCCATTAGGAGGGCCCATGGATTAGGTTCTAATTGCTTCAATTTTGTCCTCATACCCAGCAGTTTCTAAGAGCTCATTCCTGGCAGGCTCTTGGGTGCCATAGGGTGTGTCAGATAACTAACCCAGGCCATACACATTCAAGGCAAGCGCCTTACTCACTGTGCTATCACTATCCCATCTCCATTGAATCTTGACCAAGAGATATTCTCCCACTTAATGACAAGCCTTCCCCCTTTTCCTTGGAAATGAAAACTACCAATTGTAGCAAGTACTGAGTAACCATCACTATAAAAACAAACTTCTAATTTATAGCTTCCTTCTAAATCCCATGCATTAGTGACTTAATCTCATAGGCAAAATGATGTAAAAAATTGTAATCCTTCCTTCCTTACTCTCTTTCTTCTTTGTTTCTTTCTTTCTCTCACAAACAGCGTGATTTACGATGCTGTCATATACAATCCAAACAGCAAATAATATTCTTGGATCCTTAACTGTTGGTCATCTCTCCAGATCTCTTGTGGATTAGTATTATTTATCTTAGGCTGGTCAACATTAGTTTCTTTGTTCCTAATGCCCTGTATTGTCTCTCCTTAAGCTGTGTGGCATTTTCATCAGTTAGGTGGTCCTGTCATTCACTTAACTCCAAGAGACATTATCCCTTATTTATCTTCTTATCTTCCAGTATCACCTGTGCTCAGGTTATGCACGGGACTGGTCTCTCTCTGCGCTCTCTCCCATATCTTTTCCTATTCACTGTTATCAACTGTCCAAATTAAAGGTCACTCCTACAGATGGCATTCACTTCTTTCTTTTTTAATTCTCTCACAAACACAAAAGAAAGAAGAAAAACAAATGAACAAACCCAGAAAAGAAAACAGAAAGTTCTAAAAACAAAAGTGGATTCCTGAAGTTCAGGTAGGGGAAGTAGAGAATCAGATCAAGGTGCCATTGTTGTTAGTCAAGGCTTAGGAGCAGACTTTAGTGTAAATGTATTGGGCCAGAGGCAACTCTTCCTCTCGGGGTCCACCTACCTGAGACCTGTATGATGTCAAGTAAAACACCAAGTTTTCTTCTAAGGAAGAAGATGGATAGGCAAAGACTTCCACTCTGAGACCTCTGGGGATTGTGTGTGCGTGTGTGTGTGTGTGTGTGTGTGTGTGTGTGTGTGTGTGCCCACGCGGGCGTGGGCGCACTCGTGCACGTGTGTGTAGTGTCATGGATGCATTTGACTCAGAATGTTACCCATAACATTCAGCTTTATGGACATGAAAGCATCATGGATATTTTAGTTTAAAAGTTAAAATGGTGACTAAGACTGAATTTACGTTATTCTGATTTCTTCGTTGAAACGTACTTGGTTTGTTTTTATGAACATTAATGACTACTGCTTCCTCCTCTTTCTTTGAATGTTCCGGTATTAGGGACTCTTAATCTCTCCTGTTTTTTTTTCTGTTTCTTTGTTTTTTCCCCCTCTCAGAGAGCCCGGCAAGCTACTGGGAGTATCTTGCCCGCACAGCAAAACCTGGCAAGCTACCCGTGACTTATTCGATATGCAGAACACAGTAACAACAAGTCTCACAATGGAGGTGTACTGGGCCCATTCGAGCAAATCCATGCACAATAGGAGGACAGTAACAGTGGCAGTGAATCTCCCCTTTCTTTCTTTCTTTCTTTCTTTCTTTCTTTCTTTCTTCTTTCTTTCTTCCTTCCTTCCTTCCTTCTTTCCTTCCTTCCTTCCTTCCTTCCTTCCTTCCTTCCTTCCTTTCTCTCACACTGTAATTTACAATGATGTTAGTAATAGAGTTTCAGGTATACAATGTTTCATCTCCAAATCTACCACCAGTGTCTGTATCCCTCTACCAGTGTCCCAAGGTTCCCTCTTACTCCCTACCCTGCCTCACTATCAAACTCACTTTTTAAATTTAATTGTTATAGTTTGGGTCAATGTTTAAAATTGTGTCAGCTACCAAGGCTTTGATGTATACTAGTTACGCTAACATCTTCCTCACCAGTGTTCAAGGTTCCTGATCTAGGAATTCTATCTTACCACCTGTCACCTCAACTTTATCCCGCAACCCCAATTCTCATTTACATAATCTAGGACCAAGAGCTTGCCCACATTGATATCATAACATTCCCTAGTTTTGGTACTTCACATATCATAGATAAAAGAGAACATAGATAACGTGTGTATGATATACATGTCATATATGTATCACTTCATCACTTGACATCCCGTTACTCATCGATTTGCCGAGCGGGCGCCATTAACATCTCCATTCATCCCTGTCACATGCAGTGGAGCCCAATGGCGTCTGCTCGTTCCAGGAACACAAAGAGCCTCAAACCGATGGTTGAGTGTTTTGATGAATAAGTCTGACCATCTTGTAAGTGGGCGACCACGCGGTCTTTTGATGGCCTGTGGGATGCAATCAGTAATGGCTTTAGTCCAGCGGTTGTCTCCAAATCTCATTACTGTTTCAGCCCTTCTGATTTTCGACACCTTGGCAAATAAGACAGCGACCCTGATTCTTGACTGTCAATGAGGGTCGGAACTCTGGATTCTTTCTCTCGTTTGAGAGAAACGTGATACTCTAAGCATAGCTCTTTTGATTCCTCTTTGGGAGACCCACATAGCCTTTTCATCCCATTTCCTTAGGGCCCAGGTCTCTGAGGCGTATGTTAATGCAGGAAGAACAGTGATATCACAGAGCAGGAATCATAGAGATGTGCCCAGAGCCGGAGGTTCTTCATAGCCCTAGCTATTTCTTCAACGCTCTTGAAGTTGTTCCAAGCCGCTCTCCTCCTTCTGCACAACTCAGGTGCCAGGGCATTTGTCATGTTGACTTCTCGACCTAGGTACACATAACTGTTGCATTCGGAGATGGTCGTCCCATTGAGAGCAAATGGGATGATAGGAATGAGACTGTTTCTCATCACCATTATCTTCATGAGATTCAGCTGTAGTCCGACCTTTCCACACTCATGGTCAAAGTCGGCCACCATTTGTGCTGCTTGGCTAATGTTTGGTGTTATTAGACCAATGTCATCAGCAAAGCGAAGGTGGTGTAGTTTCCGACTGTCTATCTTCACTCCCATTCCTTCCCATCCCATTTGTCGCATGAAGTTCTAGAGGGTGGCACTGAAGAGTTTCAGTGAAATGGTATCACCCTGCCGAACCCGTCTCTTAACATGGATGATCACTTATTTGTAGAATAGTGAGATCCTGGTAGTGAATCCGTAATGCAGCTCTCAGAGGATCCTGATGTGTTGAGTTTGAACGTCCTGATTGGCTAGGGCTTAGATGAACACTTCCATCGCAACAGAATCAAAGGCCTTCTTTAAGTAAATGAGCGTGAGACAGAGCAGCATCTTAAATTCCCAAGAAACATCAATGAGCTTGGTTATCGTGTGGATATGGTCGATCGTGCTGACTCCTTTGTGGAACCCAGCTTGATTGCATGATTGTCCTCCAACTAGTGTTCTGCCAATCCTATTCAGGATGACTCGAGTGAAAAGCTTGTAGATGACAGATAATAGGCAGATTGGGTGATAGTTGCCAATGTCGTGGATGTGTCCCTTCTCATCCAGTAGTACGGTCCTGCTGGTTTTCCATTGGGACAGAACCTTGCATTCAGACAGGTAGCGTGTGAAGAGCTGATCCAGTGTATTGATGAGTACTGATGGCAGGTTATTCAGGTGTTCGGGTCTGACCTTGTCTGGGCCAGGTGCTGTTCGTTTCTTTGCCAGTGAAATGGCGTGTCAGATTTCAGAAGGGAGAATGTTGGGGACGACATACCCATCCTGAGGAATTTGGTATGTGGGCAGGTGGATATGGCTATGGAAGAGATCTGAGTAGAAGTCATGGATAATCTTCTCCATTGCCACTGTGAAATTTTGTATGTGGGCAGGTGGAAGTGGCTATGGAAGAGATCTGAGTAGAAGTCATGGATTATCTTCTCCATTGCCAGAGTCAGTTCGTGGGAATGACCATCAGGATCCCCAAAGAACATAGAATGGAAGGTGATCACTCATTCCTGACTCGTGAGAGCCTGGAGATTTCAGTCATAACCCCCCATACCTGGATTTTTGAACATATTCATTCTCATATGTGAGGGGCATGTTCAAGAACCTGTGGAGCTCAGCCACGAGCATGGCAGTCATTGGGTTCTGGAGGGTTTGGGCTATTGCAGATCTACTGGTGTGTGTGCTGGGGTCACCCAACACCTTATGAGGTGCCCAAGATGAAATCAGCCTAGTGCTGGGTGTGGAGGCATTTTTACAGCTTGTTGTTCTCTTCTAAGGTTTACTTGTGAGTCTCTGGATCATGGCCATTTCCGAGCTTATATGGCACCAGGGGCAATTCATGAGCATGACTTCCATACTGTCAGAACGTTTCCTAGGTTTGGACCTCAATCCTGTCTTCAATCCGAATATTGAGACTTGTTTTTCATAACCAGCAGAAATTTGGTATATGTTCTCTGATTTAGCTTTCCACTCTGTGTTTAATTATACACTCTGTGTTTAATTATACACTCTGTGTTTAATTATACACTCTGTGTATAATTGATTTCATAATGAATATGTTCAAAAAGTTTCAGGCCCTAGATGTTGAGTGACTTTGATATGAGGAACTTTATTGTCATCTCTTTGTAGGAATTATTAGTGCTTGAGACCATGGTCCTGAAAATGGTCCTGAAAGTAGCCCTTTCATACTTCTTGCGAAGCTTCGTATTCCTTATGTCTGAGTAAGATGCATTCTACTTAAAGTTGATGGCTAAGTGTGGAAGTGTCATGAGAAATTGTATGCACACCTCTTTCTCATCTCCACCCAACCCTGACAACAAGCTCGGGAACAGAGGGAGCTGAGCAGGCGGGCAGGGTTCAGAGTGCAGGTGGGAGTTGCAAGGGAGTGGGGAGGTGAGCAGACCGACCGAACAGAATAGGAGACAGAGGCCAGAAGGGTCAGTGCTGAGAACACATGGAGGTTAGGGAGGGGGAGCACTTTTCAGAGAGCAATCCTTCCTGGGAACAGATGATCAGATACAAATGCTATTCAGAGTCTTCAGTCTCTCACTCCGGAGTTCTCTCAGGGAAATTTTGGGAGTGTGTGTGAGCGTATGTGTGTGTGGGTGTGTGTGTGTGTGAGAGAGAGAGGAAGAGAGAGAGAACACCTGGGATGAGAGATAAGGCTCCCTACAACCTCTGCTTATAATCCGTAACAAAATGACTCAGACTTGTTTAGTTTGCTGATATTTTATTGAACAGAAAATGTATCTGAGGTTTCAACAGGTGTCTTGCAGTTTGTAGATCCAAAGCCAGGAAAGAAAGAAGAGTTGGGGTGTGCCCCATTTGACTGTTGGTGCCTGACCATTCTCTGCCGTTCTCAGGGTTTGAAAAATTTACACTGAGGACTCTCATATATTGCATTCTGAAAACAAAACAGATGTCACTTAGATTTTCAAGTCACTTGGATAAATTACCTCAGACCCCAAAAGAATTCTTCCTTTGGTTTATCCACTTTGATATCATAAAAGGAAAAGCTGTCGGATTCTTCTCCTATGGCCTTAGATGTACCTAAAGATTGGTATTGTGCACTATGGAAGCATTTTTATGGTCTAAGCTAGGTTTAAATGTAATGCCCATACTGATCACTGGGTCATAGGTTTTTGTTTGATGCTTTAAATTGATAACAAGGAGAATATGACATTCATAGTATTAGTCATGGACTTTAGGAAAACCCAGTGTATGCAATGTATGCAGCCTTTTACAAAACAGGGTAAAAGTTGAACTCTATCATTGGGAAGCAACTCCCATTGGTCTCCTCACCTGACAAGAGAAAATGACCTTTCCATCTCCTTTGGCTCAGACGTTTACTTGTTTTGAAATCAGATATAAGAGGAGTTTTGCACTATTTGTCTCTTTCTGAATGAATTATTTCATTTAGTATCACTTTGATCAAGGACGATCCATGTTGTACTTGGATGAACATCTACTTAGATTCATCTGAAGGCTTTTCACAACATTTCTCATCTATCTGGCATGGACTGTTTTAAGTGGCCTGTTCAGAATGCTAATTCTAACTCATCCTGATGCTGTTGATTTTCAAAGAGAGAATAACACAATTGAACTTCGCTGTTGTTGTCTTTTGTGTGCGTGTGTGATCGTGTGTGTGTGTGTGTTGAAATATGCCCTCATTCATGATCTCCACCTGCTGTTTCTGAGATAGGGACAATGTCAGACCTCCTTGAACTTCTCAGTGATTCTCAAGGCACAGAAGAAATAAGTGACTTTACCATGAGAGCAGCTACGTTTGTCAGGGTGTCTGCTGTCTGATTATTAAAGCAGTCCTTCATGGTTATAAGAGGCAGAGCATTGTCTTCGTTTGATATGTATGGTTACAGACTCTTTACGTATTCTTCTGAGGTCAAGGTACCGTCGATTGTCCAGTCAATCACGTTCTTGACAAGTTGGCATCCGGTACCTGGCGAAAAGAATGGGGAATTGGGCTCCAGTGCCGAGAACTGATCTGACAAATAGGCCTCTGGTGAAGTTTGTCAGCTACTGAAACCTTAGTGGTAGACCCTTTCAGAAAGCTTTTGTGGGTGGTGTGAATTCTGAACCCTGGGAGAGGACAATCAGGGTATGGAATTTCCTTTAAGGTTGAAAACATCCTCTCCATCCTGTCAAGTCAATGGACCACGAACAAGGACTCTCTAGATAAGGAGTACTCTGATTTTAGAGCTACAGATTGAGCATTCCCTGGTCTTATTCTCTAGGATCACCATGATGTTCCCTCTATTCTTTCTGAGCACCAGGCAGCATTTCACAAGGATGGTTGCTGCGTTGGTACTAGGGTATTACGGTGTAGCTCCCTCAACACTGCTCATCTTTTCTCTGTTCTGGATGAATTAAGGTCCTGTTTGTTCATGAATATGAACAGGACAGCCCCACAGCTCCTGAAGCAGCAGTTATGCTCGGCAAAATTCACACTGTTCACACTTATATTTCCTGCCGTTCAGTGAAAACGGACAGTCAAGAAGAAAATTAAGTGCCTACCGAATCGTCAGCATCTTCCAGGCATGTAACTACAAACACTCACCCTCACTGCAGCAAGTCCTGTTTCCAAATAATCGGGAAAAAATACAGAGAAGCCCACCAGGTTCAGTGAGTGGAAAACAACCTCACCAAAGTCACAAACAATACAAGGCAGCTCAGACAATCCACAGAAAATCACATTGGTGACACATTCGTGGGGATGTTTAATGAGCCCAAAAAAACTCTGGCAAAGGTATTCAGCAAAGAACAAACAAGTGTAAGGTTGAAATGACAAAGCTACTCCAAGGGGAAGGATCAGAAATAAAGAGGAGGAGAGATGCTATATAAAACGCAACAGACTCTCTCAACAGCAGTGTTTGAACAACAGTTTTCAAGAAGTTCCAAGATGAGAAGGAGGAAAGAGCTGGGAAACAACAGAAGGTGAAAAACAGTCTCACAAAAAGTGAACAGCATACCAGGGAACTATGGATGAGTTCAAGAGGAAGAACATAAGAACCTTCAGAATCTGGAATCCCTGAAAAACAGGAAGGCACGTTTGTTGCATAAACAAAGGCTAAAGAAATCATAGACAAGAATTTCCCAGGGTCTAGGAAAACAGGCACCAAGATCCCAGGGGTCCAAAGGGTTCCAGCAAAGCTAGACTCAAGCAGGCAATTCCACGTCATGCTTTACCCAAAATGACAAAAGCCAAATAGAGCATATTGAAAGCCACAAGATCAGAAAACAGGGAAAGCATACAAAAGAAAGCCGTATGATGTACATCGTACCTATCAAGTGAGACTCTACAAGCCACAAGAGAATCAGAGGGTACAGAACAAAAACTCACAAAACGAACACCTCACGAGAGTACTCTCTACATCTAGGGTATCCTTCAGATTTGTAGATAGGCTTTGGAGCTTCTGGGACTGACAACGTCATAGGGAATTCAGAGCCTTAAAACCAGATTTGCAACAAGCATTCCCAAAGCTTTTTGAAAGGACAAGACAAACTTTCCAGCATGTGGTATTTCTATGGCTCATATAGCCCAGCGGGTAGGGCATTTGCCTTGCATGAGGCCAACCAGGCCAACCTGGGTTCGATTCCTCCACTCTTCTCAGAGAGCCTGGAAAGCAACTGAGAGTATCTCGACCGCATGGCAATGCCTGGCAAGCTACCCGTGACGTATTTAATATGCCAAACACAGTCAACAATAATGGAGACGTTACTGGGCCCGCTCGAGCAAATCGATGAACAACGGGAGGACAGTGCTTTAGAGAGCATATGTTTGCCCTCTCCTAGATGAAGAATTGTATGTTTATGAGATAAAGAAAAGCAATTAGTTATTGAAAATAATTATATACATTTTAGATAGTGGGTTATCATCTCCTTTAGATTTCTTGTTCTATGTCTGATCAGTCTTTTTTTTTTAACACAAGAGGATTTTTCTTACAACGTGGTACTTGTTTATATGGTCATGTAATCAGTGTTTATACTGTAATGTTTTCTGATATCAAATCCATATGCCCTTTTAGGACAAAACACAAAACTCTTATTAAAATTTTACATGGGTAGATTTTACTTATTTCATAGAAAGTAAAATGCATTCGAACTTTCTAAACGCTGGGTGCACGGGACTAGGCAATATACTGTCTTTTAATAAATATTTTACTTTCTTTAGTTACATTGGTCAGTATTACGTAGTAGTCAATCAACACAAAATGACTTGTATTGACTTATTTTCTAATAATTTCATTTGCCATTCCTTTCAGTTTTGTGGAGCAAGTAATGTGAAAACTGTGATCCTTGCCCACCAAGGGGGCTGGATGGGGGTGTGGGAGGGATCCTGGAGATATTGGTGGGGGGAGGGAACATAGGTGGTGGGGCAGGTGTTGGAATATTGGATGCCTGAATCAACTGTATTCTGAGCCACCTTGCAACTCATGGTGTCTTACAAGTGAAAGGAAAAGAAGAGAAAAAGAAATGCTTGTTAGTGAGGTGGACTGAGTTGGTAATGGGGCAGCCCTCTGATTTGACTGCCGAGATCAAGACCTCTCTTTGCTGCAATTTTCTGTGTTGTTCAGTTTGAGCTGGTCACTTAAAACACCTTAAGAACCGGTGTGTGGTTTGTGCATCAGCAGCCTGATGGTGCCTTCAGGCTTCCCCAAAATTGCCGCTGTGCCATTGGCTGGAGAACAGAGATATAGGACTTAATCCACCAAGAAATTAAACTGCCAAAGGTTAGTTGTTTAGGAGCCATGCCCCCAAATCTTCTCTGATTTAGCCATACAAGTTCTTTTAGTGGCCTTATTTCAGAGACCCATAGATAAATCTTGAAATAGACTGAGAGCCACAGTAAACTTCGGACCTGTGCATTGCTGAACAGACGAGGGTAAATTGGAGGGGGCAGGTTAGCCTGTGCCTGCCCAAGCCGAGTCCCCAGCAGCTGCCTGCTTCCACAATCCAAAATCACCTCTATACCCCTGGCCTGACTCCACTCTGTCATGATGGACCTCACCAAGATCCAATCCACTGAAAATTCGAGTATGTGGATTTGGTGACAGAAAACTCCCCGCTTTCCTGGAGTTGGGGTGGGCTCCCTCCCCCCACTTCCCAATACCCATGGAAGCACTGGCAGTCACCCCCAGGAACCAACTTTAGCGCCACCCTGTAAACTCTATTACTGGCCTTGCTACAGAGACCAATGAGGAAATCTCAAAAGAGATCAAGAGCCAGAGACAAAGCAGCGAGTCCCTGAAGACACCACAGAACTGGAGATCTCTCTGGGCCACATACTGAGTCAATTTCACCTGGGCACTCCAGATGGAGCAGGTGTAGTCTCCCCGCCTACTCCAGATAGAATCCCGGTGACCAAGACCTTCCACAAGGAAGGCCCAGGCATGCGGATTTCAGGATTATGATTCCATGCCACATGGCGCCAGAGGTGCCAAGCTGTCCCTCCCTGGCTCCCCGCCAGCTCTTTCATCGGCCTGGCTGTCATGCCCACAATGTGCCTCCGGGAGTCATCTTAGTGTACCAACAACCCTGCTCCTGAGACGCCCAGATGAATCCCAAAATGGATTAGTGCCCTACAGAAATGTCTCTTGAACCCAACCATTTACAATCTAGGATTCCTGACGCACGTGGCTGTGGCACCCAAGATATTCAAAATGAGCAATGGACAATAGCATCTGCCAGTGGCAGGCAGGCTTGAATGGTGGTGAGCTTTCAAGAAAAACTTAATGCCCCAAAGGAGAGAGACAGAATACTGGGGAAATTGCCTGCCACTGAGGCAGGGGAGTATTGGGATGGGGTGGGGAGTTGTATGTGTGCGTGTGAATATACTGAGGACACTGGTGGAGTAAAGTGTGCACTGGTGGAGGAATGGGTGCTCAGTAATTCTACTGCTGAATCTCGAACATGAAAGCTTTGTACCTGTATCTCACAGTGATTCATTTAAAAACAAAAAAGTAATGTGAAGTTCATGCCCAACTCAAAGAGCTTAATAAATGGCTGAATAATTAGCAGTACTTCTACATCAAAACAAAACAATACAAAACAAAAAAACCCCAAAAGAACCGGTGGGGTGGGGTGGGTTGTTAGGAAGACAGGACATGACCAAAGTTCACCACAGTGATCAACAAAAAGGCTTACAGAGTTTTTTTCTGGCTCCTTGGACCAGCTCTTCCAATGGTGTGAACATTTCTCCTCAGTGACAACTGAGTAGGAAAGGTCTGGGAGCTCAGAACATTCTGGAAGGGTCAAGCTTGTCTGACAGTGTCTGGAGAGTAGAACCCCAGTGTGGGACAATGTGTCATTCGGAGAGCCTGAGGTCACTCTTCTGAGGGTATTCTTGTCTCCTCTTTCCCTCAGAAGGATGTGAGCCCTTTCCAGGAACCTCCCTTTGATAGTATGCCTCAGGACCCATCTACACACATCTCTTGAGTGAGAAGGATGAAACAGGCCATTCTCTTATTCAGTACAGTGCCCTCCTCACATTCTTAGCATCATCTGAGATGTGGCTCTATATTGTGATAGGCAGGAAAGCGTACGTAAAGTCCTTGTGGAGACAGAGCTGAAGAGCAAAGCATTTCCAGAGCGACCGGAGTTAGTGAAACCTTAAATGTACAGCACAAAACGTGTTGCACTGGAGCTGCCCTAGTCCCATGCTTGGGAATGGACAAGTAAATTTGTTCACTGACTTTTTAAAACCTAAACAACAGCGTGACCTCAATGCGTGCCTTGGCTGTCAAGACTCACCTGCATAGCAGAAAAGGGGAAGGGCAGTGAGCATGAGGATTGTCAGCAGCTTCATGTTAGAGCCGGTGGTTGTTGTCTGTTGGGTACAACGCAAAGGGAAGACAGACTCGCTATGGACGAGAACTTCCATATCTTTCCTCTTTATTGTCCGGGTCATCCCCTATCCCCGTCCATCAATGAGGGAATGAGTCACATGATTTGGCCAAAGACCAAGCAGGATGTGACAATTCAAGACAAACCTGGTCACCTTCTGCTTTGTTTGGAAAAATTGAGACCACAGAGCCTTGGGCCCTAACATCATCTGGATCAGTTAAGACTGAGATATACTCAATATAAAATAACACTTCTGTATTAACTTGTGTTTTGGATGTTCATCCTCTTCGTTGTCTTTTGTGCTTCCTAATTTTGTAAAGTAAAATTATTTTATTTTATTGCTGTCTTTTCTTCTCTCCTTTCTTCGAAGTTCAAGCATCCTCTGGCCCTCCTACATCTTCCTGTTAGTGTCAGTGTCCCTCTTGTTGCATAAAATGCCTGACCCAGCACAATGTCACATTTTTTTCTCAGAGATATACTCTTCCCAAATGACCATTACTCTTCATAGTCATTTGGGAAATATTGGTCAGGACTCAACCTCCTTCAATGTTGTTGATTTTTTTAAAGTCCCTTTTGTTCACTTACTTTTTAAAATCCCGTGTCTAAATTACCTTGAATTCTAATTAAAGCGAATTCTGGTCCTGTGTTTTCTTTCTGCTATATTTATAGGGAATAGACACTGAGATAGTTTGCAGCAGACCATAGTGGTGTTGAGGTGGAGAGTCGATTGGGTTTCAAGGAAGGGTGGCTTCAATTTTGGACCCACAAGTGCAATGCAGTTGTCCAGGTCTCTTTTTTGATGTGAAATATTTGTATATATTTTGATGCTTGATCTCATGGGTATGAGAGATAGAGGGACCCTTGTATTCGTGTATGCTTGGGAGTACATAAATGGGAATAAGTACACCTGACAACCATCAACTCCAGCAATCAGCCAGCCAGCCAGGCACCCATTCATACATCCACTCATTTTTCTCCTACCGGTGGCTCTATGCAGAGATCTCACATCGTCCTATTCAGCAGTGCTTTTTTCATAGTATCTGAGTGTTCTTCTAGGATGGGTGATGTGCTGTGAATCAGAGATTGACTGGGAAAAACTAGTTATAGGAGGACATTGTTCTTGGCAGGGCTGATCTGAACCTTGGGTTCTTACTAACAGTATACGATGAAATGAAGATTATCTGAAACGAGAGTGTAGAGAACATGAAACCTGAAATGAATGTTATCAAATGTGCAGGATATCTATAGAATGAGTGACCTTTAATTTGGAACATTTCAAGTGGTGAAAGGGACCTAATGTGGGCAACAGAACAGCAAATACTGTGGCCTGAGCCCATGTGATCTTGGCAAGTAAGGAACTGGGGGAGAATTTGTCCCTTGGAATCAAGTGAGTGACAGGTTACATAGTTGATGGTAAAGACACACATCTTAAGTGGATGATACAGAGAGAACAAAGAAGCCCTTATTGTTCAGAAGATTAAAAATGATACTAATCCATAAGCTCTCTGGAGAGATGAGTCAATATTTGAAGGCCCAAAACTATTATTTACTGTTTGGACAATTTGGACATCGTTCTTTCACCCAGGAGCTCAAGTTGCCAAATGGATGGAATTCAGGGCAGGCGAGAAATAGAGAAAAAGGTGTCTTTTCATGACGATGGTTTCACAGCAAAGCTACAGTTGGTGGCCTCTATTGCCAAGGCAAGGCAAGGTTTAGGGCACAAAGTTTGGGATTATCTGTCAATCAAGATTTAGTGGCGACTCTTCCTGATTCCACTTGTTGTGGACATGTCTTGCCACCTGGATATCCCTGGATTTTCCTTGGTTTCTTACTAAGCAAAATTCAATCCCAGATATTGAATCCTTGTCCACTAGAAAAATGGGCATTTTCTGCACACAAACTGGTGATAGTCATGTCACAGGGGATGAAAGGAACAAATACTTAGACCAGAAAAGACTTTTTTGCAAGCCTGATACAAGGAAAAAAGGGAGAATCCAAAGATCAGAAACTTTTCATTGCCAATCTGATATACTCTCTTCCCCGTAATGTCTCATATAAAAGATTTGAGTACAGTTCAGAATTAGAAGTCTGAAGTGGCCTTCAGATTTGATGTTTTCTGTGAAGTTCATTGGTTATGTCAAATCCAAGAACAAAGGTCAACTCTACACGGATTATACTCTTAAGTTTTTTCATCTTTATTTTGGAAGAAAGCAGAGCAATTCAAGGGAGCAAAGGGACATTGCTGGCGCAGGCCAGGATCAAAGCTGAGGATTGTGAATCTAGAGAGTGCGGACAAGCCTAGTGGCCTTCTTTCTTTGACCCTGAGTGATCCTCATATATTCCAAATGTGTCCAGGTATCCAGACATACATGAATTGGGGACTACTCTAACTCTATTTGAGTGCAGGCTTGTGATTTTCTCGAGGGCATTGGTCTCTACCAGTACTCCCCCAATTTAATATATTCCAAACTTCTCCCCCATGGCGATGTCATATATGAGAAACAGTCCACAGCATGTGTCTTGTACAGAGTTCTCATTCTTGAACATTGGCTTTTGTAACCACAAAACCTATTCTGTCGCTATTCTGAAATCCCAGGACCCTCACCTGATGCCTCACTGTTTATGGTACTGAGGTCAGAGCACATGAAAATCTACTCTTTTTATGTAGGAATACTGCTATTTATTCAGCCACTGATTAGCTGATTGAATTTGGCAGAACTCCACCTTACTTTTATTTTTTTCATTTTATATATATATATTTTATTGGGGCTGGAGTGATAGCACAGTGGTAGGGCGTTTGCCTTACACGCAGCCAACATGGCCGACCCGAGTTCAATTCCTCCGCCCCTCTCGG
>JAOXYA010126466.1:0-10368 GCA_028565675.1 Sorex palustris
GGTTCAATTCCCAGCATCCCATATGGTCCCCTGAGCACCGCCAGGAGCAATTCCTGAGTGCATGAGCCAGGAGTAACTCCTGTGTATCGCCGGGTGTGACCCAAAAAGAAAAAACAAAACAAAACAAGAATAAAGCTCTGAACTAATTTTTTAAGTCAAGATTTCAGGACTTAGAATAAGAGAATCAAATTTCAGTTTCTGTTATTACTTGTATCTTTCAAGAATTTGTGTCAATTTTCATTCTTCAACTCTGGTAACTTTCCAGTATTTTATTTCTTTTCCATATATTAAAAGGTGCTAAATTTTAAAAAAATGACTTAAATTATTGATTTTCTCTAGATTTATGTATTACATAAAATTCATAAATAGCAGTATAGTTTAATTTAATAACATTGTTTGAAGATGACAGAAAATTGAAATCCTATAAGACATTATCTCATGAAAATATCCTGTAGGCTTTATCTTCCTCCAGTTTGTATTATAGATTTTTTTTGAGGGGCACACAAAGCTATGCTCAGTGCTTACTCCTGATTCTACTCAGGAATCACTTTTGGCAGACTCAGGGGAACCCGAGGCCCCATATGGATGCTGGGATCTAATCTAGGTTGGCCATAGGCAAGGCAAACACCTTACCCACTGTACTAGCTGCCCCAAATTAATTTTCTACTTCACGATCTCTTGTTGTTACTGTGTTTGGCATATCAAATACATCATGGGAGCTTGCCAGGCTTTGTTGTGCGGGCGAGATACCCTTTGTAGCTTGCTGGGCTCTCCAAGAAGGGTGGAGGAATCTAACTCCGGTTGGCCCCATAGGCTGCTTGCAAGGCAAATGCTCTACCCGCTGGAGCAATAGCACAGTGGGTAAGGCATTTGCCTTGCACGTGGCCAATCAAAGTCTGGCAAGCTACCCGTGGTGTATTCGATATGCCAAAAACAGTATCAACAAGTCTTACAATTTGTTGTGAGACATTACTGGTGCCTGCTCGAACAAATCAATGAACAGTGGGAGGACAGTGCTACATGCTACAATGCTACTTCAAAATCTCACTAAGTTACTCATCTGTTTTTAGCAGTCTGTTGTACTCAGGGTATATTCAAGCTACTTAGTCAAATCTTTCAGGTCCTCCCCACTCTCTATCCTAATTCCCTTTTGAATCCTTATTTTTGCAGAAGAGAGTCTCAGGTGACCTGGTGACACTTCCCAGTGATTTTCTGGGCTCATTTGAGCTCAAGGTTCAATGAGAGACTCCATGATGAAATGCTGTTCAAATCCTGTGGTGTCAGGAAGTACCAGTTGTATCTGGTGATGCTCAGGGGATAAAACCAGGATTAACCACATGCAAGGAGACATCTTAACCTTTGTACTATCTTTCTAGCCCTGAAAGTTTCACTTATAGTCTTACTGCTTGCCATGTGCCAATATAACATGACTGATGATTATTATCTTAATGACCAGTCTTGCCTTCACCTTTGAAATCTTGACTTTTGTCTGAAATTATTAACACAAACCATCTTTGCCTAACTTATTCTCAAGCTATCATCTACTCCGAGAGGCCTTCCAAGCATTTTTCTGGCTAATTCTGCTTTTTTCACTTCCTATTAATCTCAAATACTGCATCTTCCACCATATTCATTAGTCAATCTCCATAGAATATTCATATTATCTGTGAACATCTTGAGAGAAGAAAAATGATTTACATTTTACTTCCCTTTTCACAATCGTTCCTAACAATATTCAATAAGCACTGATTACTCATATGATTGGGGAGGGGAAAGTCAATGCACTAAGTTCCAATAGCTCTCCAAGAGTTTAGTTTTATTTCTTTGCCTAATAATTTCCTCCCTCCTGAAAATATAACTGGAAGTCTGTTGAAGATTTGCTCCATGCTTTGCTGTTCTAAATACCAATGGACTGTTTTTCCTTCTTTCAGTTATATGTTTCCTTCTTTAAGCCTTTATAAAAATTCCTGCTCTATTCTATCCTCTCATCAACCAAACATGGGCAAAAATCCAGAGAGTAAAGTAAGAGATCACCTGTCACCTGCCACGGTACATGATCAGGACATTACTTGAGCCATACTATTGAACAGGACAGTTGAGTTCTCAGAATCTCACTCTCATAATAGAAAGGAAGCTTCTGGCAACACCTCAGTATATTTCCCTCTGTGTAAATAGAGCAAGCAACATGAACACCTAATGTCCTAAGCAGATTGAAAAATATGCAATAGATATTATTTCTAGATTGATGACTTTCTGCCAGAGAGTAGAAACTCATTATAAGAAATTATCATTTATTCAATGCATATTAAGCCTCATTCCCTAAACTATGAATTGTTTCTGTAGGAACTTCTTAAACTTCCGCTCAATACTTATGAGTTAGATGTCATTATGCTAATGTTACAGGTAAGGAAATATGGCTCTGAGAGTTGGCAAAAGCTTGCTTAATGAAGCATAGTAGGAACAATCTGAATGAAGTTGAAATGCAGGTTGCCTCAGAGCCACGGCTCTGATAACTGTGCATTGCTCTTGAGCTGATCAAAGAACAAGGACAGCAGCCAGACACGCTGTTTGTCTGTTCTGACCTGTGGTTGTTTGCACTGACAATCATTTGCTTAAAATCATTCGTCTGCTAGAAGTTGAAAAAGTACGATTTAAAAAAAAAATCTCGGAGTGAAAGGTATTCCATTGCACTGAGAAAACAAGAATGGATATTTAAATGAGTCTGTTGACCATCAGATTCGAAAGATAAATAGTGTGGGATGCCTTATTGACCTTAAAGCCATTTAACCATCCGATGTCTATGTTTATTCATTACTTTATTTTACCTGGAGGAAAGGAAATGCTGTCTTGTAGAATATGATTCAGAAAACCAAAAGACATGTATCATCTAGCAATTCTTGGAAAATATTTCTTCACTCAAGAGAATGTAAAATAAAGTCTTAGACACACTACAATTGGGGGGGAGGATTAAGATAGTGACATAGTCAGTAAACTGTAAGTCACTGAAATTTTGTCACACCCATGTGCTCAGTGCCAAAATTTACAAAACACATTCTACCTCTCTCTAAAATACATGTAGTAATTGCAGCATATTGTACAATAGCCAGGATACAGAAATAATCCAATGTCCAACTACAGATGAAAAGATCAAGAGGCTGTGGTATATAAACACATGGAAATACTATGCAGAGAAAACAAGGCAA
Source organism: Sorex palustris (assembly GCA_028565675.1). Lineage (NCBI taxonomy): Eukaryota > Metazoa > Chordata > Mammalia > Eulipotyphla > Soricidae > Sorex > Sorex palustris. Next base: position 3,204 of record JAOXYA010126466.1, read on the forward strand.
TCTAATGTAACACAGTGAACCAGAGGATCTGTTGAATCAAGTCAGAGGGAGAAGGACAGATACAGAATTATCTCTCTCATATGTGGGATATTAAAAACATAGCAAGGGAGCAACAAATGGTAAAAACAACAGAACTGAAGAGTGGATCCACAGAACTGAGCTTACAGAGAGTGCGATAGAAGGGATGAATTGGAAAGGTCCTTGGGACATCTATAAAGAGAAGTAGTACTGGGTGTAATGTTGGAATAACAAACACATGCAACTAGCAGGAATACTACTGTAAACCATGACTCCTCAGTAAAAACAGGAAAAAAGTTTAAAAATAAAATATGTTGAATCAATGTCTTACAGACATTTCCTCTTGCTTTTCTCAAATTTCAGTGACTACCTGCAAAGAAATGTTTCTTTTTTGTCTGCTGCTATGCAAATTATCACTGCTGGAGATGAAAGTATAATGCTATTTGTAATTTAACAGGCTACGTAAAACTAGACCAAAAAGGGAGAAGTCAGTCTCCTATCATTAACTAATTATGCCACCTGACTTACTAATTCCTATTATTTTCACTTTATAAGGGAAACTGAGGAAAAAGTGTCCTTCAATGACCTATTTGCTTAGAAACTTTCTTATCTATCATGCTACCTTATCTCATAAAGGCCCCTTTAGCTAATAGATGACCCAGTGATCCTCTCACCCAGTTGGGTGGGGGGTCTTCTAGCTGGCTCTACATGTACTATTCTGAATGGGTGGCTACTAGGAAATGGGTCCCTAGTAACCCTAGTAGAAAGGAATGTATAATGAAGACAGGTCACAGGAGCAGGAAAAGATAACAAGGGTATTGTTGGATGGTATCTTGACCTCAGTTTTGATGGACAAACAGATGGAGTGGTGATCACTGAGATAACTGCTCCTGAGTGTAGCTTCTTCTCCAAGCCCAGGTCACACAGTCAAGGTTTCAGCTAGAGGTGTTACACCATATCCAGCTATCAGGGCCTGTCCTCTCTTGTGGGGCTCTGAGGATAAAAGACAGTGAAATACACTCTCCCCATGTAGCAGAAATGAGGAGGCAGGAAGCTCTGCCATTTGTGGCATTCACAAAGGTGAGTAGAGAACCTAGAAAGAACTATTTTCATAAAGTAAGGCATAGGCCTGAGATATAAGTTGTGGGTCAAAGCTCTCGACTCACAGTTTGATTCTCTGCACTGCATATGGTTCCGCGAACACTACAGGAGTTAGTCCCAAGAACAGAGCCAGGAATAAACCCCACAGTTGGATGTGGCTTAACCCGTACCACCCTCTCAAAAAAAAAAGGAAGCACAAAGGCAGTCATGGGGGAAAATTGCTATTACTCTTTTATATCTGTGATGCAGTTGTATCAGGAATATGACAAAACACCCAAGGAAAAGCTGAAATAACTCTTCAATGAATACTGGTCATAGAGAAAACATTTGCATGGATCTGCGACTGGCATGCAATGGATTTTTCTTCATTGTGCGGGAGGACAGTGACAATGACAGGGACAGTATGGACCTCAATATGCTAAGATGCCCAGCGTGAGCTTTGTACTCTCGAAGGACATTTGGCAAACAGGACTAGTTTCAAGCCATTATCAATATGCCAGACATAGAGTTCCACGAAGAATGTCAAGGTAGAAATGAGAAGCCTTGGGATATTTGGAGTACTCCTTCTGATAATTCTGGGACAGTGACAAGAATCTAAAGTTTTGTCCCCAAACAAATGAATGCAGCATTGGTGATATCAGCCTTCAAGGAGGAAGCAGAGTTAGATACTATACACAATTCCTTATAGGATGATCTTTATAAATTGTTTGCAGCAAGTACTGCAAATATGTCTTGTCTTCAGAGGACACCTGCAGCCGATCAGCTAAAACTTGACTGATATTTCTTTGGTAGGCCAGAAACATGTGGTGACCACTAGGAATGGCACACTAGATAATCTGTTATACTAACAGCAAAAAGTTCAGAGATGGAGCTATAGTGCAGTGGAAAGTGTGCTTGCCCTGCACATGGCTAGCCCAGATTTAATCCCCAGCACCCCATATTGTCCCTGAAGCACTTCCAGGAGTAATTCCTGAATACAGGAGTAAGGACCAAGCCCTGAGCACTGCTGAATGTGGCCCACCAAAATAAAACAAAAACAAATAAATAACAAAACAGCCAGAAGTCCTTGGCTTCAACGTTGCAGAATGGCATTTATCTAAAACAGTATAAAAGCCAGAGGGTCTCTAAACTCAATGCTTAATTCCCTTCCAAAAAAAAAGAAAAGAAAGAAAAAAGAGCTCCAAAACGACATCCCAATTGGAACTTAGAACCTCCCTAATACCATCCTTCCACTGGTCCTTAGCTTTCAGTGAAACTATACAAAAGGAAAAAAAATGATGGTCAATGGGCATATCTCTTTTACCCCAAACCACCAGCCTTTATCTTAAAACAAAATAATCTAAATTATAGAATAATTAGACAGTTATCTGCCAAAGAGTCCCAAGAGAAAAGAACTTTAAAGTCTAACTCTGCACAGAAAGTATGTCTTTGTTTCTACCAACCAGAGATCCAGGAAGACTAAATCTTTCCTGAAGTAGCTCAGGTAGCCCCCTACAAAAAAAAAATGAGGTCTCAGGTCAAACTTAGACCCAGTGGACAGACTTCAAAGTACTGAATATGATGCAGAGAAAGTTATCATAACTAAGGCAATGGAAGAGAGCAGAGGGTGGGTGACCACGACACAGCTAGGAGAGCAGAGTGAGGAACTGGTGGTGAGAAGGACCATGACAATTGAGAGTAAGTAGACAAAAACCTTTTAATCACAACCTTCCCCCCCACCAAATATACAAAGCAGTTACATACAGAATGCTTACAGTTTGTCTCTTAATTTTAAAATGCACACTATACACATATAAATGCAAGAACATACATTATTATTCATATGTATTGCAAATAGAACATATAGTTGCAAGAAAATATTGGAGACATGATTGTACCACAACTACAGTTTTTTCTTTCCTTTCAGCACACATGTATATGATTATCAACTCAAACCCATGATGCCCAGTGAGTTTGAGAGAAGTACTCAAATTAACTTCATACTTGATAATCTCCTTTTCTCTGGTCTCTACCTTGGTTCCTTATCACTAAGCTGCAGTTGCTGGGCGGTGAATGTTAGAAATAACTTTTAGAAAGGTTAAACATCTGAAGCTGTTTCAAGGAGGCGTGAATATTTTTATTTTTTCAATTCTACCTCACTTCGAATCACTGAGTTATTGTGTTCACAAAATAGGACTACTGATAAGGGGTTAAAATAGAAATTCCATTTTGATTGCTAGTTTTTTTTACACTAATTAGGCTATTTTAGAAAGTGCTAATTGCTATTCTCTGTAGATATTTCTATGATGCTGTCCTTGTGAGAGGTGGATGAGCCTTTGGAGATGTACTTTAAAGAATTTCAATGAATCCTTTCTTCCATCTGATCCACGACTCCCTGAACATGGAAAAACATGCAACTACACACTAACTCATACATCACAGACATACCTGAACATAATCATAGTCCATAGTTATGGAATAAATTAAAGGATGCTTTGCAAAAACTGCCTCAGTGTTATTGTTTCTCTATTGTTTCCCAGTGGAAAAGTGTATGTTTCACAATAGGCCACGAAGTCAAATTTTGCAGTGTTTCCCTGGACAAAAACAAAAGTATAAACTAAGGAAAAGACCAGGCATGGATCATCGAATCAGACAGGTCTGTGTTTGAATCCTTATTCCATTTAATAAGACACCAGTAGATAACGTATAAAGGGCTGATTTATCTGTTATGATTACAGAATCAGATAACAATTAAAGCATGTTATAGTATGCAGTGCACAAAAGTGGGACAAGAAAGGTTAAATCCCTCTTCTCTATTCAATTTCTTACACGTGTATGCATACTAGTGAGTCTCAATATCAGAGAATATATGGGGAAATGAAGTATAAACATAATTGAAGCAAATCAGAAGCATATTTCACCTAATACAGATAATTTGTTCTTTTGATCGACTAAGAACTGCTTTTAAAAGTTAAATAGCTAAAGTAGATAGTCCTGAATTATTCATTGTTTTTTAAAATGTATCATGGGAAGTCAGAGAAACAGTACAGTGGATAGCATTTTCCTTACATGGTCAACCAGATTCTATCCCATGTTCCTCATATGGTCTCCTAAGTCTACCAGGAGTGATTCTCTATGCACAGAGCTGGGAATAAGCACCACCAGATATGGTCCAAAATCAAATAAATGATACCACAGGATACTGGAAACATTATCAATAGATCTCAGTCTTGTCAAATCTATTACCTTTATTACTAGTCTGGGTATTAAAATAATACAGATATGAAAACATACTAAGAACTCACCTTCCTAAAGTATACTTCTTCCACCATCTCCTATTAAATTATTTATTACACAACTTAGTGTGTTTTCCAAATAATTTACCTTGATTTTCCTCTTCTCTATCAAGTGCTTTGCTAACAATTTTTGTGCCGAAATATGTGTCAAAGAAGAAATGACTATGGACTATTGGTTTAAGAGTTGAACTACTATTAGTCATGTAGACAATCTCAAGGAATTTAAAAAATGTGGGTTGTATCTTTCAGAGTGCTTATGTACTTTTGAGTATAATTGCTTCTCATATAATTCAATAAGTTTATAATAAATTAAAACACTGGGAGCTAATTTTCACTACCTTGGGTGTGTTGGATGTGTATGATATTTTGTCTTGGTTCACCAAACTTGCTTCACCAAACAAACACAGCAAAGCCTGGCAAGTTACCCATGACATATTTGATATGCCAAAAACAATAAAAACAAGTCTCACAATGGAGATGTTACTGGTGCCCACTTGAGCAAATCAATGAACAACGGGAGGACAGTGCTACAGCGCTACACCAAACAAATTCTTTCTGGAAAACCCCCATTTCATAGAGGAAGAGAATGAAGGGGGCAGGTTATTTAAAACAGCAAGACACTATATATTATTCCAATTTCACTAAAGAAAAGTTACCAAGAGATTCTTTTGGGACCTGAGCTCAGTTTGCTGCATCTTTTTTCAAGAAATATTTTTAAAAATTCATCAAAGTTATTGTAAAGTTCCTTTACTACTTCCTGTCCTTAGATTACAACGTTTTACTCAGTGAGATCTCCATTCAAAGAATTAATCATGGAACTATACACAGCATACTAGATATGTTTTAATTCAATCAAAGCCAAAACTATCTAAAAAGTGGTAGGCAGAGTGATTTTTGGCTTCCTTGAAAGTCACATCACTTGATCACATGATCACTTGACATCCTTTTACTCAACAATTTGCTTGAGTGGGCACCAATAATGTCTCCATTCGTCCCTCTCACGTGCTAGTGTAGCCCAATGGCATCTGCTCGCTCCAGGAACACAAAGAGCCTCAAACTGATCATTCAGGATCTTGACAAAGAAATATGACCATCTCATAGGTGGGCGGCCACGTGATCTTTTGACATCCTGTGGAATCCAGTCAATAATGGCTCTAGTCCAGAAGTCATCTCCAAATCGCAATAAGTGTCCAGCCCATCTGATTTTTTACACTTTGGCAAATGAGACAGTGTCCATGATTCTCGATCATCGACAGAGATTGGACTCCGGATTCTTTCTCTCACTTGAGTGAAGCGTGATACTCCAAGCATAGCTCTTTTGGTTCCTCTTTGGCAGACCCTAATAGCATTCTAATCCTGTTTTCATAGGGCCTAGGTCTCTAAGGCATATGTTAATGTAGGAAGAATAGTGGAATCAAAGAGATGTGCCCGGAGCCAGAGGTTCTTCATCCTCTTAGCTATTTCTTCAACGCTCTTGAAGGTGTTCCAAGCTGCTCTCTTCCTCCTGCGCAACTCAGGTGCCTGGTCTTTCGTCATGTTGACTTCTCGACCTAGGTACACGTAACTGTTGCATTCGGAGATATTTGTCCCATTGAGAGCGAATGGAACATCAGGAACAAGGCTGTTTCTCATAAATATTGTCTTTGTGAGAAGGACGTTCCACAATAATGACTGCTTTTTAGGCAACCTCTTCTGATACTTTTACCCTATTCACAAAATCAATGCATCCTCATCTGCATCCATTCATCACACAATCAGGAAGCAAATGTCATAAAACAGGCAGTCTGCCAGGCTTAGGGGTTTTAGAGGTAGGTGATTGCAATGGTGATGTGTCTCAGATGTACTCCCAAGGGTCCTTTGATCATGCAGCTGTTAAGGCTTTATTACAGTGATTAGACTTATAGATGGAATAACTAATTCAAAAGTTAGGGCACTTCCCTCCACAATAATTGTAGTTTTCTTCAAGCCAAAGGTTAGGATAGTTGATCCATATCCTATTGGCATTAGATACGGTCACTGAGCTTGTATGGCGAATGGCATGTGAGAGGTTCTTATAGGTTTCAACTTTTCAGGGAAAAAATGATACTGAGTGGTTCAAAATACTGTATCTCTCTGACTTCCAGTGTGACCAGCAGAATGGTAAATACTTCAATGACTTTAGAATAGTTACTCAAGGACTAATGATTGGAAGGAGCACCTAACAAGAAGTGATATGTCATCATTTTTCTAGTGTTTATAGTACAATCGCAATAGCATGATATAATAATTTTATAATAGTGAAAGGATAGGCCAGGATGTATTAGGGATCACATCCTGTCCTATCCAGTTTCTGCATTCAGTGCTTCTTGAGGTGTTTTGTAGACCAATGATCTCATATAATTCTTATATATTTATTCTAAGTATTTGATGGCAGCCACTTTCAGCTCTAAGCTCAGGGGTTTGCTCCCAGTGGAATTTGGAAGACACTGCAAATCAGGGGTCAAACCCAAATCTCTTGTCTGCAAAGCTGACATAACATCATTGAGCTATCTGGTACTTAAATAACTTTGATAAAATTAATCTGAAAATGTTTAAAAAAATTGAAAAAATATTTTACAATTTATGATAATTAATTTACTTGTGGTGGTTATGGCAATTCAAAATGGGAATGACACATCAGGATATTATTTTTAAATAAATGTTCATACTCGTTTTTCTAAAGGTAAAGGTAAAGGCCCTCCCGTTGATCATCGATTTGCTCGAGCGGGCCCAGTAACGTCTCCATTGGAGAC
>JAOXYA010126475.1:0-10368 GCA_028565675.1 Sorex palustris
AGTGATTTCTGAGTGCAGAGCCAGGAGTAACCCCTGTGCATCGCCAGGTGTGACCCAAAAAGCAAAAAAAAAAAAAAGTATGAGGTATCAGAAGAGAGTCTGTGAGCTGGCATCATAAAACCAGAGACCCTTACAGCTATTCTAAGATGCTTCCTTCCCTGATGGTGGTTAAGAGAGTCCTCAAGTATAACCCATGGTTCCCATGTCCTTTGAGGTGATCTGTAAGGTTAAAACTATTTTCAAGGGGCTGGAGTGATAGTACAGTGGGTGGGGTATTTACTTGCATGTGGTTGATCTGCATTCAATCCCCAGCATCCCATATAGTTCCTGGAGCACTGCCAGGACTAATTCCTAAGTGCAGAGCCAGGAGTAACCCCTGAGCATCCCAGGTGTGACCCAACAAATAAACAAACAAACAAAAAGTAAAACTATTTTCAAGGACTGAAGAGATAGTATTGGGGTTAAGGTGCATGCCTTATGTTGTGGTTGATCAGGTTTGATCCCTAGCACCACCAGGTGTGGCTTGAAGGCTCCCAGAACACCCTGGGTAATCTTGGCCTCTGGTACCACCTTCTCAACCCTAGCTCTGAACTGCAGGCCAGGTAGTGAAGAAATTCTTGATGTACAAAACAAGTATTTACAATAACTTAGACCAGCGTGACTCAACTGAAGGTTAAATGGCTTCCAAGGAAAACCGTGGGCTTCTCACTTATATCTAGATGAACCCCGGTGAAGAACTTTGGAGAAGCCATTTCCCCTCACCCTGCATCTCTGGGCTAGGGACTGGGCTCTGGGAATCAGGTGTTCCTGGGGCCACACACCGTGCATGCGTGTCTCTTCATGTCTGTGTCTGAGCGTGCACAAGGTGTGTCTGAGTATTTGCGGTTATACAGGATTTTTCTATGGGTGCTTCTAGTCAAGTTTCCTCTAAGAGCCTTTTCTGACAGGAACAGTGCTGCTCCAGAGGATGGAACAAGCATCTGGAGCTGGACTTTGAGCTTGAAAAGGTGAAATGGGGTGGAGTGGGACACTGCGGAGCAGAGGTGCCTATTCTCATTTAGAGAGAGCTAGGAATTCCTCTCTGCCCAACTGGCGATCAATCCATGTTTCCTGGAGTTTCAATCGGTACTGGTCCCTGCGGGGTAGCATGGGGATCAGACCCTCCCTAAATCCGGGAGCCCGGACTGAGGCCAAGCGGATTAAGAGTTGTCCTCGCTCCGCCCCAGAGCGCCTCTCCCCGCCTCCTCTTCTGGTCCAGCCAATCATCACGCGCTGCGAGTTATGACCCCGCCTTCTCCCAAGGTTCTACCCTCCAGCGGTCACGCCTTTCTCCGGACTGGCAACGGGGAGCGAGCCCCGGTAGGTGGCCCCGCCCCTTCCCCGGGTTTTGACAAATGGCCGCGCGTACCGGGTGTCTGCCCCACCTCCTCCCCGCCCAGTCTCTCGCCCCTGCCCCGCCCGCGGTAATAATTAGGCGGCGGGCGGGGCGTGCGTCAGCGCGGCGCTGGCCAATCCCCGAGGGGCCCCGGCGCGTCACGGCGAACAGCCCGACAGAAAAGTTTGATAAACAGCGGACGGAGGGCCGGCGGCGGGCCGGAGCAAGCAGGGCTTCGGCGGCCTTACCTGTCCCTACTCACCGGCGGCCACCGCGGCGGGCAGCGCGTCAGGCGGAGAGGGCCGCCGCCAGGTGAGACGCTGCCGCCCCTCCCCCTCCGCTGAGGCAGTGGCCGGAAGCGCGCAGGTGGGGGCGGGGCGTGCGCTCGCGGGAAGGCGGCCGGGGTCGGGGGTCCCGTGAGGGGCGCGGGGTCAGGGGGCTGGGGACTCGGGGAACTGAGGGGTACCCGGGCTGAGGTACCTGACTGGGCGAACGAGGTGGACGCGGCCGAGGGGCGGGGGAACGGGGTCTGAGGGGCCCGGGAAGGGGGGCCGGGGGCCGTTGGGAGCGATGAAGTTAGGGGGTCGGGGGCTGGCGGGCCGGGGGTCCGGACCTACTTCTCAGAAGGTGGCGCCGGGAGAAATCCCTGAGGGCCTTTATGCGGGTGGGGCGCAGCCCCCTCCCCCTCGAGTCCCGCCACCCGGGTCGCTGCCCCGCGGGGGTTCGGTCCGCTCCAGGCCTGCGCGCTGGACTCTGAAAGGCTCCCGCTGGGCCCCCTTGAGCCGAGTCCGCCTGCCGAGTTTGGACGGAGCGGAGACCCCTTAAGATTTGACCCAGGAGGTCCCGGACTCTGGGCGTTGTGGGAGGCGCTGCAGGTGGGACAGCGGGTTTGGTTGGAACCTTGAGCTTTGCTTTGCAGCTACCCAGAAACGATGTGGCCGGCGCCTTGGACTTGGTGCTGCAGTCCCCGTGCCCCTCTCTGCTGCTTGCCCTGGGGGTTAGGTGCCGTGCCAGAGGCCGGGTATCCAGCGGGGAGGAAAGAGGCTTCCGGGTTTGCTTCTAGGTGCCGGCGGAGGTTTCGGTCTTACTTCTGGTTCATAGTGTTTGGACATTGTGGGAGAAATCAAGATGACTGCTCACCTCTTCATAATTTGAATTTCTTTCCTTTGAAATCTCAGCATTAGAAGTTTGGCACTAATTGCTTTATTTATATTTTCAATGCAAAAATAGTAAGTAGAATCGAAAAGATGTGTAATTTGCTAAAACGGTTAAGTAGCCAGATTTGCAAGGGCTACTTTTGGTAGGACATTTCCACCCTGCGTTAAAAAAAAAAAACAAAAAAAAACAGGGAGAAGCCTCTTGGGGGTTAGGATGCTAGTCTAGGTGCATCACTGGTCCCCTTTACTACAGGAGCCAAAAGACCTGCACCCTACGCCCTATGTTCATGCTGATCTGGTTGACCTAGAATTGCTGAGAATGACCCAGGACCTCTGGCTTGAGGGCCTTTCCGTACCCCCAAAATCGAAAACTCATTCTTACTCAGTTGTAAGACCAGTGTAATTTTTGCCTTCTAGAAAGAGTAGGAAGTTACAGGGAGTAAATAAACCATTGTTACCATTTTGTCAGGTACAGGCCCAGTTTTTCTGTTGGTACACACTTACATCCTAAACAGTTGGAAGTTGAACTCTTAGCAATACTACAGAGGGGTTTCTGCCTTTAGCACTTGACTAGGTCTATACCTGGGGCTTGCTGTGTCCCCTGATGTCCTGTTGTGCCCTGGATAGCAGGCCTCTGGCTGCCATTCTGGCTTCATCTTTCTTTTCTACAGCCCACTCTGGCTGCTCCTATGTGGAGCCACATTTCAGTGTGTGAATTAGATTATTTTGTTCCCAGGCTCACAATCCTCCAATAACCTTAAAATTTACAGAATAAAATTTAAACTTTTTCCTGTGTTGGTTATACTTTAGACCTGCATTGTCCAGTGGAAATATAAAGGGAGCTATAATTGTAAAGTTTTATGATTTGCTCATTCAACCAAAAAAGTCAAACGAAAATAAGAGTCTGGTGAAATTTTATTTTAACCCCACAATATTATGATTTCAACAAGGAATCACTGTAAGAAATTTAGTAATTTTCTGCTTTTTTTTTTTTTGACACAAGTCTTCACAATCCCATGTATGTCATCCACTTAAAGCAAATCTTGGGCTAGCTTTGTTCAGGTGCTGAGAAGCATGAAGTATCCTGTGGTTGCAATGTGCCTTTGCCCTCATCATTTCCCCCTGGCTCCATGGACAGACTTCCTCCCTCTTTGGACCCCTGCCCTGCAGCTGTGTGTGTCTGGAGGGAGGCATGTGCTGGCCCTTGTAGTTGTTGCTCCTTGTGTAATATTCCTATTGAGTCTGTTCCAGCCCCCCCTTAGACACAGCCTGTTTACTCACCTTTCCTCTCCTCCCATGGATCCCCTCCCTTCTTTGTAGAAGCTACTGGAAAGGGGTATGTGGGTACTTAATGTGCGCCCTCTACTGGAGTGTGAACTGCCAGAGGGCAGGGTTCCCTCCTACTCAACCTTCATAGCCCCTAAGAGTGGCTTTGAAGGGCCATTTCATTCCATACTGTACAAGTACTCTACCTTGTTTTTTCTTTGGTTTGTTTTTGGACCACACCCAATGATGCTCAGGGATTACTCTTGGCTTTGCAATCAGGAATCACTCCTAGTGGTGCTCTGGGATCATAAGGAATGCTGGATCACAATCCAGGTTGTCCACTTGCAAGGCAAACGCCCTACCCACTGTGCTATCTTTCCTGCCCTGAAAACTGTTTTCTGCTGTGTGTGACTGGTTATCTTGTCCCTTTTTTCATCATCATAATGGGAAGATCACCTTAACACCTAAATCATACTATGTATTTCTTCTTTGGGAGTCATTCTGCCATTCTGTTGATGAATCAAAACTTTTTTTTTTTCTTGCTTTTTTGAGTCACACCTGGTAATGCACAGGGGTTACTCCTAGCTCTGCACTCAGGAATTACTTCTTGGTGGTGCTCAGGGGACCATATGGGATGCTGGAATCCAACCTGGGTTGGCTGCATGCAAGGATAATGCCCTACACGCTGTGCTATCGCTCCTGCCCCTCAGAATATTTTTGTCATTACATAAAACTGTGCTAACTCCTTTCCTTCTGCAGGTCATGGTTGGGTGATTTATTTTATTGTTTGTCTCTTCTTCAGACTTGCTAATCTGGTAGGTACCAGCCACCTGTGGCTGTTTAAATTGATCCAGATGAAACAGTATTACGACTTCAGTGTCTCCACCTTAGCTTTAAGAGCATCTGGGTAGAGAGCAGACACACACGTGACTGGTGACTGTCACATCTGGCAGCAGAGATAGAGTCTTCTGCAGTGACACAACTACATGACAATTTGTAAATAATCATGTGGAACATAGCTGCTGCATTTCATGTAAGCAGCACATCTGGCTGGTGAAATATGGCAAGGCTGAATTGAGATGTGATATAAGAATATAATATGACCTTGATGTCTCACACAAAAAATACTTTTGAAAAATTGAATGACATCTTGGTTTATGTTTTGTGGTAAATGAAATGTTGTTACCACTCATTTAAGCAGTTTGGTGGGTTGCTGCCAAGACATTGACAGTGAGATGGGGCTCTCTTACATTTCTCTCCTGCTCCAGACCCTCATTTCTGCAGTGGGAGGACTAGATCACAGCATATGAAGTGGTTCAGGATTTGAGGAGTGAATAACTTTTCTATTAGAATGTCAGAGAATGTTACCTGAGTAACTTTGTTTTCAAAATAGTTTATTTCCTTGGTGATAATTTTTAAAAATAGGAGGCTGGAGAGAATACAGAAGGTAGGGAAGGGTGCTTGTCTTGCACACAGTCAACTGGGTTCAGTTCTCTGAACACTGCAAAATGTGACTCAAAACCAAAACAACAAACCCAAATCCAAAGTACTGACTACTGTTGCAGGGGGCTCCCCCCATTTGGTGTACGCAGTTTTTTTAGTTTACAAGAGATTTCTCTATTCAAACTAATAATTTGGCTTTGTGTCCTAATACATAACGTTTTCTTTTTAATTTTTTTCAGATGTTTCTTTCTAATGAACTGACCATTATGTTTCCAAAATTTTGAAATGGTCAACAGACATATCTTTTGGCTACTGATTGAAATCAGCAGCTTCAGCAGAGTGCTGGCCTTGATTCAGGGCCAGTGATACATACATTTTCTTTGGAGGAAACGGGCTTGCAACATTTTGAACTTCAAAGGCCCTTTTATTATTTATTTAGTGTTTGCGGGCCACGGTGTGGGACTCAGGGCTTACTCTGGCTCTGTGCTCAGGGGTCTCTCACGCCCGTGCCTGGGAATCCCTAGACCATGGCCTAATGTACCACCCCCACCCCGACCCCGTTGAGTTGGCTTTGTGCAAAGCACACACCCTCCCCCTGTACTCTCTGGCTCCCTAGAACCATAACTTTGAGCGTAATTTCTGGAGATTTGCCGGAAGTGTAAGACGCGAGCTACACTAACTTGCTTTTACTATGGCTACGTTCTTGGAAGGCAGCGGGAACTTGGGTAGAGTGGAAATGCAACTGGGCTGAGGTTCAGTGCTGCTGAATGCCACCGTGGTTCCTGCCCGTTGACAACGGGGAGCGGCGGCGGCCGGGAGGGCAGGAGGCGCTAGTCGTCACCTTGGGGTGCTGTGCTGCCCGAGGCGGGCGGCGGGGGGGGCCCGTCCGGGGCCGACGTCCTTTCGCGCGGAGCAGTCACCTTGGCGAGACAGGCGTGCGCGGGCCCCCAAACCGGGCCAACGGACCTGTGCCCTCGAGTTCTCTGCCTTTTGAAGTCTCGGGGACTTGATTCTTGGAGGGCGCGGGAGCTGGGGGGCTCTCTGGGACTGGTGGCCTTCCGTCCAGTCTTCGGGCTGCCTCGGAGTTCCGGGCTTGCCTGCTGGCAGAAGCCAGGGCTTTCCGCCCCACTCGTTGCCTCCCGACCCAGCTGTTTCGCACGTCGGAGGACGGCGCCACGGCCCAGCGGCCACGGGGCCCGCGTACCTCCAGACCCCCACCTGGGGCTGACACCGCGCTGCTGCGCCTTTAAGAAACCAGCTTATCCGGGGGCCGCGGGACCGCCTAACCTGCTAGCAGGAAAAGTTGTTGAAAAGAATGGATGGCGGCGCCTGCCAATGGCTGCACGGGGCCGCCCTGGTGGGGCGGGGCCTCGGCTGGCCAGCCAGTGGCGCGGCGCGGGCGGGGCTTGCGCCGCGGGTTTGGTTGCGCCGGAGGGTCGCTTCAAGTGAAGTTAATGTGAGGTGAGGCGAGCAGAACCTTGTGGAGTTTGGTGGGTAGGAGGTTGGTTCCCCCTCCCCGGCCCCTTCTCTAGGCCCCGGCCCGCGGGGCGTGGGTGGGCCGGCGCTCTCGCCGCGGGCAGCGCGGGTGCCAGCCGAACCTCCCGTCGAGCCGGGAGCGGAACAAAGGCTGTTTGGACAGGAAATCGGGGCTGGGACCCAACTGGACGCTCGCGAGGCGGTTCCGAGGCGGTTCGGGTGGTCAGGCTCCGGGGCCTTGCGCCCCTCGGGCCCGGGGCCTCGTGTCCAGTTCGGCACTCCGCACCCCCAAGTGGCCAGGCGGCGCCTCGGGCCGTCGGTCAGGCCGTCTGTCTGTCTGTCGAACTCGGGGCACGGGCTCGTCGCCCCCCCCCCCTCCGGGCCTCCGCTCCCCTCCTGCTAGAACCGCTGTCCCGGCCGTGGGGGAGGGGCCGGGTGAGACCGTCTGCCAGCCTGGGCTCGGGAGCCCCCTGCCCCGGACCCCTCACTCTGCTAGTCCCCCCACCCACACCGGGCCGGGGGCCTCGTGTTTGCCCCGAGGGTCCGGTTCTCAGTCCTCCCACCGATGCGCTGCGCCTCCCCCCAGTCCCTCCGCCGGCGCCCCCATCACTTGTGCAGACCCTCAGGCTGCCTGACGGGGAGCTGACTCGATCTTCCCTACCCAGTGCCAGGCATGGCCGCCGCACTTTGCTTGGTCGGGCGGACTTCTTGCGTGGGCATCTGCTCCAAGTTTGCTTTCGCTTTTTTGAAAGAGAAGATAGCCCTCGGAATTATCCCGTGGCGTGGCCCACCCAGCTCCGAGGCTGAGAACACTAGTGAGCCCGCCTGCTGCTTTTCAGGAAGGTGCTGCCCCGGAGATGGTGACTCCTTCATGCCCCCCTCCCCAGTCCAGACTTGCTGATTGTTTACCCGGAAACTAATAGCCTGTTTCATATTACATCTTCCAAGATGTAGATGGAACTCTGTATTAAAATCTGGACATTAAAGTCGGCTGAAGGGAATTGGTAGGATTTACCCACTGAAGGAAGTGAAGCGGTTGCCATTGCATCCTGTATTTTGTTGTCGTATTTACTGTTTACCTGCCGGCATAGTGTTTTACTCTCTGTTGTGAGCTGCTTCTGTGAAGTACTGACTGAAGAAGCATTTTCTTCCGTAAACTTTGTCGGAACCGTGTTTTGAGAGGTGATTAGAGTAGTGCCACCAGCCTTCCTGGCAATGCAGAAACTGTAGTGAATGGATTTCTTAAATGCTGCCGACACCTTTTCAGACTTTCATAGGTTTTGATAAAAGGTAAGACGGTGACTCCACATTGTGGTGCTATACTTGTTTCTGAAGGTCTTTAAAAGCACCTTTGACAATAAGTTAATTCTGTACATTATTTCTGTCCCTTCTCTGAAATGGAATAGGCCTATTAATGTTCAAGTGATTAACTTCTTAATGAATTTCTAGAATAAATTTTTAAAAGTTGTCATAAAGCAAATTTTTAGGTAATTAAAAATACTAACATTTTATAAATAGGCAATAGGCCATAGGTTAAACTGTAACTCACTGATGGAACTGTGGTGGAACACGTACAAACCTGAATTACTCAGTGCAGTTCATTTTGCAGTTTAATTTAGCTTTGTTTCTGTAAACTTTTAGTCTCATTTACTGATGGCTTTTTATGTCTAACTTTTAGATCTAATGCTAGTATATTGGTCATCAGTTTACTTAAGGGAAAAGTTGGTATATTTCTCCTCTCCGTGTCCATCTGTTGTTACCTGTGTGTTTGGTAGTGGTGAGTGCAAAGCGCACTGCTGTCGCCCTCTGAGCCATCATGTTGGCATGGGGGGGGGGGGTCCCGTAGCTGTAAGCCCTTTTGTTGTAGGCTCTCTTGTAGGCTCTCGCATCAGTCACTTGCTACACTGGTGATCATAGAAGGTGGTGCTGCCAGAATCACATTTAGGGTGTGTGGCGATTCAGGGGTCAGAATCAACTCTTTGTCTCATGCTGGCAGAGTAGGAGCTTGAACCACTGACTCATCTCCTAGCCTGTGGGCGGGGGGATTCTTCTTTATGTCATAATTTTTTTGTCTTCACTGAAGAGTTTGGTGTTTGCATTGCAGGTGCTTTGTTTTCTTTCAATATTTGAAATGGAGACTAAAAATGGCTCACTTGATTAGTGAGGTGATTCTTATGAAATATATTTTTATGTATTTAAATACTTAGGTGTGTCAGATTTTTCACAGGTAAATCCATGGATAAGCCAATTGTTTAAATATTTAAATGTGTTGATGCTTAAATATTAATATTTTCCTTTGTTCTGAGTTTGAGGAAAATATTTTTGTCAGATTAATTTTATTGGTACCAGACTGAGAATACTTAAGAACAGTCTCAGTGAAAGGTGTTTTGAACATGGTTGTAGTTTACATTTCAATGTATACCCTCCATAAAAGGTTTGCCCGTCCTTTTACTGCTCTGGGAACAATAGAACTTTGAGAAGCTCTGAATTCAGCAGTACTGCACTCTGGATGACAGAATTAGGGAGTATCCTTATAGTTGGCTTTGACTAAGAGCTGGAAGCCAACTTTCTAGAGGGGAAAAAAAACCTTGGAATTATCTAATATTGGGACAAGATAAGAGTAGTGATACTTTTTTTTTTATTCCTTTAGAACAGAGAGAAATGTGTACAGTCTCTCTTACAGGTCACCAAGGGGAAAGCAGCAATTTTCAGCAAATTTCCTTCCTACTAGCAGAAGAAAAATTTTTAATGGGGCATTAGATTGGTAAAAATGGAAAAAATCTATGGTGAAATTTTGTGTTTATTTATTTATTTGGGGGGAGTTGGGCCACACCAAATGGTCCTCTCAACTCACTCCTTACTATCTGCTCAAGATCACTCCTAGTGCTCAGGGATCACTTCTAGCAATTGTCAGGGGACATAAGGCATGCTGGAGATCATACCCTATCAGCTACAAGACAAATGCCTGACTGCTGTACTATCTCTGGCTCTGTTTTTGTTTTTAAATATGGCCACCCCTTGAAGCATTGGTGGGGGCCTGAGGTCATTTCTGAGAGTACAGGACCTTGAAATATTTATGGTCAGGGACTACCAGGGCCATACCTGACAGTGCTGGGTGGGGTAAGCACGCAGTGCTGGGATCAGATGTGGCTTTGCACAGGTAAGGCCAAGTTTTGCCATTTGAGCTACCTTCTTGACCTTGGAAGAATGTTCTTTCTTTATTTTAAATTTTGGGGTTTTGGGTCATAACCAGTGATGCCAGGGCTGCTTCTTCAGTGCTTGGAGGTTGCTCCCTGCAGTACTGGGAGCCCATGTGCCATGCCAAGGATCAGATTCTCAAATCTAGGGCTCTTGCATACAAAGCATGCACTCAGCTCATTGAGCCATCTCTCCTGGCCTTCTGCCAGAATTCTTTTAAGGTTTCTTTGTACTCTTATCAGGGGAATTCCAGTTCTCTTAATGGTTTTCATATTTGGGTTCTTTATAATAAAGTAGTAAGGATTTAGGAGGTAATTTTTTTGCTGATAACTTAAAAAGTATTTATTAAATGATTTGTCTTAGAACATGTTCTGAATCTGATTTTGTGTGTTTGAATAGAAAAAAAAATGAACTGATAACATTTTTGTTGTTATTCTTTGGTAGAAGGAAGCA
>JAOXYA010126484.1:0-21982 GCA_028565675.1 Sorex palustris
CCCACACCCCTGGGGACGTCCGGGCAGCAACTTCTGGAGGAGGGAGGCAGGCACTGTCCCCCGGGGGTCCGGACAAGCTAATTCAAATTCCAACCATCATGTATTAAAATTTTAAAGATGTAACAACACCAGATATATTCTGTAATAAACACGATGCATTAGTTAAACACTGTGATTTACTCTCTCCAATGGTTATACAGAAGATCTTCAACTGCTTTATAAATCTTAAGAGAAAGAAATTATATTTATGGTACTCAGGAAATAGCAGATAAATGAATTCATCTATTGGACTTAACTGAATATTTGATGTGATTGGACTTAACTGAATATTTGGAGTGCTAATAAAATAGCTGAATTACTACAGTGAATTGTGGAATGTGGCTTGCCTTGAGGAATAAAGTTAAGATATAAAAGGTTAAATTTGCTGCAGCTGATGTCCAATCTATACTAACATTTTTAGAAGCAAATACCAGATACAGAGCAACAGTTTTCTTTTTTCTTTGCAGCTGGTAAGGTCATTTTTACAGAACAGAAACTGCAAGCAACATTTAAGAAATTGTTGATATGATGTAATTTTGAGACTTTAGAAAATGACCCATATTTGTAACAGTAATATAATCCTGATTTAGGCATACAGTAATGACTATAAAATTGGATTGAAAACAAGCAAGCTCATCTTTTTAAAAGGCTCTTCCCTGGAATGTGGGAGCCACAAAGATCCATCTGATTTTATTGGGTGAACTTGACTTTCAAAAGGCCTCACACGTTTACCTAAAAATCGTGGACCCATTTTGAAAAGTGAAAATCAATATTTCTATGATATTCCTATCCTTGGCATGCTTGGCATAGAATGTAAGACAATGAGAGTTGGATCTTGTTCTGGGAAGAGTTAGAGAAATCTTACTGGAGAGCAGTTTCAGACAACCACAGAAACTGCAGCAAACCCAGGGGCACACACGTGTGTTCACACATAGAACACAGATGCACACGCTCACACACGCCAGCAGTAGCGCGCCCATGCAGAGAGAGAAAAGAGCCTGTGGAGTTGAGCAAGCTCTACTTGCTCACAGGATAGAGCACTCAGAGTCTCTAGATGGCAGCCTTCAAGCACCCAAAAGCAACCTCCTCTGTCTTCTGCCACCCCCATTCCCACCAATCCGGTTCCCTGGCAATATAGTATCAGCTACATGTGTGCTCTGGTGTGTGGATGTTGGGTTTTCTTGCTCTCCAAGAAAGCAGCTGGAAAAAAATGTAGATCCCAGTGTTCACATGCCCACTGGAAGATGCCCAGCGATTCTCCTGGGGAGGAGGGGGACACGGGGACAGCAACAGGGTCAACCCTAAACCCTCTGCATAGGAGACTGGAGGGTGGGCAGGGTGGGCATAGGAAGACCCTACATCCACCTAGCAACAGTGTCCATTTTCTCAGCCTGGATTCTGCACCTATCACCAACATCCCAACCCCTCTCTCCTCAGCTTGGAGGTGAGCTTGGGAGCACCATCATCACTTGGATAACCTCCACGCTCCCCCGCCCCCGCCAGGGATTTAGGGTTCTAGGAGAGATAAGGCAGGATGTCTGTCCATTCCGAAAATTCACAGGCGCAGGGACTTGAGTGGGAAGAAGCAAAGAGAGAAAGAATCATGAGGTGACAAGCTAAAAACGCCCTCTGCTCCTCCCTGCCAGAGCCCCGCTGGTGTCTCTGCACTGCCCTCCACGGGGACCCCTGGCTCACAGACTCCCCGAGGTGCTCACCTGGCAGCAGAGGTGGGTGACGCTGGAGAAGACTCAATTCCAGTCCCAGTTGTCAATCAGGGGGTTGGGGGGGGGCTTTCCTGGTATCCACGCCCTCCCCAGGTCTCCCCGTTGGCATTGCCCATCCGGTCACTGCAGACCCCCTCCCCACCCACCCGCTTGAGACGGGCTGGACCAGGAGGCGGTGCCTCGCCCTGATCCTTAGCGCCCCCGTTTCTCTCCCTACCTGGGAAACGGTCTCCACACAGCCCAAAAGCCTTTCCCGCGGCGATCAGAAGCAATCGGAAAGAAGCTGGGGGTCGGGCTGACCCCAGACCACTGCTCGCGTGCCCGCTGCGGGGGTCGCTACAGCGCCAGGCCGCGCCCAGCGTTGGGGCAAGGGACCGGGCACCGCGCGCTGGCCCGGAGCAGCTGGTCCAGCGGCGCCTGACTTCACGCCCAGTGCAGCAGCAGCATCCCCTTCCCGGGATGTGTGTGTGTGTGTGTGTGTGTGTGTGTGTGTGTGTGTGTGTGTGTGTGTGTCACCAACACGCTCCCCGGGGCAAGTTGGTGAGCACTCCGCTGAGTGCGCGGGGCCAAGGTGGGCTGACGGCGAGCGTGGCTTACCTTGGCACCGCGAGGAGGGAGTTGTCATCCATGGTGGCCCGGGCGCACAGAGAAGAAAGGCGGCAAGTGCCCGCCCAGGACTGGAAGTCGGTGGTTGAAGCAGAGCGCGGGGACCGCGCGGGGACCGCGCAGCGACAGCGCAGGGCGCGCTGGGCGCGGGGGCTGCGAGCGAACGCGGCTGGACTGGGGGTTGGGGGGTGGGGACACGCTCCTCCCCAGGCGCTGCAGACACCCCCACAAGCGCCCTAGCCTTTGCCCTCTCTAATCTCGCAGGAGTCCTGGGCTCAGGCGCCAAGTCTCTGGAGCTGAGTGTCAGGAGCCAGAGTCGCCCCAGCCTGGTGGAAGCGCCTGGCAGAATCCCTCTCTCCCCGCCCAAGGTCCCGTGTCCCTCGGTCCCTCGGTCCCTCCCTCCCTGCTCTTTCTCTCCAACGGACAGCAACCCTGGAGTCCCTCACCCCATTCCCTCTGGGCGTCCTGGCAGTGCCCACACGCCCCTCCACCCCCTGCCCCGGGTGCACAGACCTTCGGTTCCCTCTCTTGATTGTCTGTCTGTCGGTCTGTCGTCTTGTGGTGGTTGCTGTCTCTCGTTGATGCTCTCTGGGATCTCCCACTGATTCTATCTTTCTTCGGACTTTCCTGGGGTTTGGTTCCCAATCTTCATCCGGCTCCTGTGGCTGAGTCTTTTGATCCCTTAGAAACCTGCGTGCACCAGACCTGTCCCAGCCAGCCCCCATAAGACCAGCATCCCAAGGACTGAAGGGGAAGGGCTTTGGCAAAATTCTTAGCGTCTGCTGAATTTAGTGTTTCCTCCAGCAAACCAGGGCAGGTGTTTGGTTCAGAAAAGTCCTGATGCTAACAAATGCCTCTTTAGTTGAGGTGGGTCGGATCCCTTTGCATTCAAATACTAATTAAAAGCAAAACCCAACTAAACCATGGGATTTAAATGGGAAGAGAAGTTACATATTCTTTGCCTTATAGCTCCTGGTAAACACACTGAAAATCTGTCGGGATTATAAAGCCAACAAAGTAAGACCACGAAGCAGACAGACAGAACACAAATATTTTAGCAGAACAAATAAAAAAAGAATTGTACTCTAAAACCTCTGTTTCTTTTGATGGGGTTGCTCGTAAGGTAAAGGTAAAGGCCCTCCCGTTGATCGTCGATTTGCTCAAGCCTCGAGCGGGCCCAGTAATGTCTCCATTGGAGACTTTGTTGTTACTGTGTCTGGCATATTGAGCTTGTGTCTGGCATATCGAATACATCACGGGGAGCTTGCCAGGCTCTGCCATGTAGGCGAGATACTCTCGGTAGCTTGCCGGGCTCTCCGAGAGGGGCGGAGGAATCGAACCCAGCTCAGCCGGGCTTGCTGCGTGCAAGGCAAATGCCCTGCCACTGTGCTATCGCTTCAGCCTACATTTTTCTGCCAGTTTGGTTTCTGAGTGTTAGCTGGAATGACGAGGGGCCCAGTCCAGGGCTGCACTGGGAGAAATGGGCTCCTAGCGTCCCACTACGCGGAACCACAGGCTGGCAGGAGTGTCCGTAGGGCCCAGCTGCTGGCAACTTACAATTGACGTTTTCCTGAGCGGGGTCCCTGAGTGGGCAGGCTTGGCCATGGCCACAGGGTGGAATAGAGGCTCTGTCCCTCTATCTGGACAGCTGCTGATTGCCCATCAGATGCCGCTGAGTACTGGACCTACGGAGACCAGGAAATGTTTAATAAAAAAAGTCTTTGCACACACACAAAAAAACTTTGCACATGGAAAAGTGTTTGAGGCAGTTTTATGTGATCGGTGAAATCAAACCTGTCTTGTGGTGTCCTGTAAGATTCGGGCCCCAGAGAGAGGGCTGGACACTGTCACAGCACCCTCGTGTACCCGGTGCCAGTCTCCCTGTTCTTGATGATAGCGCTGCCCCGTGCTAGCCTGGCCATGTGCGCCCATAGAGCTGTGCTGCCTAACGTGGCCGTAGCCCGGGCCAAGCTGAAAGCCCAATGCTCTGGGGGTGAAGTGACCTTGGTTCAGCAGCCCCATTATGCCCAGTGCGCTGAGTGGGCTTGAGACTCGCATGTGGAGAGTGTCTTCCAGCAGACAGTGCTGAGTGGCAGGTGTGGGCTGTGCTTCTCCAGTGCATTTTGAACAAGTCGTTTAGAATGTAAGATGGAAAATGCTGTAAGGATCTAGGGCAACATTACTCAGCCAGAGGCCGTGTGGGCCCTGCGGCTTTCCAAGGGGCCAAGAGGTGAAATTGTGTACGTGGGCGGGCGTGGCACAGGCCTGGGGCCAATAGTAGGACAAGAGTGCCACCCAAGGAGCGCAGGCCAGAAGGGGACCGGGTTGGGACCAGGCCAGGAAGCACTGTTGGGGCCTGAGAGGGACTGGCCAGGTGTTGCGCCCCACACCAGCGCTGGGTCCTGGAGTCCTTGGGGCCAGGAGGGTTTGCTGAGAACTTGGCACCACGCCCGCAGAGACGCTGAGGCTCTGCCACAGATGTGAGCTCGCTGAGTGCCAGGCTGCTCCTCCGTGGACTGAGATTTT
Organism: Sorex palustris; assembly: GCA_028565675.1. NCBI lineage: Eukaryota > Metazoa > Chordata > Mammalia > Eulipotyphla > Soricidae > Sorex > Sorex palustris. The sequence goes on from JAOXYA010126484.1 coordinate 4,896, forward strand.
AAGGGGATGACGGACGCCAGTGACTGAGGAAAATGCTGTTGAACGAAGAGTGTGCGATTCAGGCACTAAAACCACTACTTAAAACTGCACCAGGGCCAGAGCGATAGTACTGTGGGGAGGGGCTTGCCTGGTCTGTGGCTGACCCCTGAGCACTGCCAGGCATTCATCCCTCGAGCTTTGTTTAATGGTCCAAGAGCAGAGTCAGGAGGAACCCTGAGCATTGCCGGGTGTGTCCCCAAAAGCTTACGCTCCTCGCCCTTCCCGAAAACCTGCTTATTGATCTGGAGAACTTTCCGGCATTCACTTCGTCTGTGTGCCAAAATGTCTTTTGTTATTTCTCCGCTTCGATTTGTTGTGGCTTGGGGGCCACCACCAGCAGTGCTCAGGGCTCCTGACTCTGTGCTTGGGGACCCTCCTCGGCAGCAGCTTCCCTCTGCACTGTCTCTCCCGCCCTGCCCTTCGTTTTCATGCTCAGAGGTAGCCCCAGGAGCATGGGGGGGGGGTGTCCCCAGCTCCTTCTAGCACCGCCTGGCACCCTGAGCACACACAAACACAGCGTTAGTCCCCCAGCTTCACGGGTGCTTGTTAGACTGTTCCGGAAGGTCCGAGAGGCTCCAGACCTGCCCCCGTCTTCACCCCTCTGCCCTGCTTCCAGACTTTGCCTCTGGGAAGACTTGCCACCATGCGCCCTGGCGAGCGCAGAGCCCCTTCCTGGCGCGGGGCACGGAGCCCAGGACGGCTCTGTGCAGGGGAAGGCGGCATCCGCGAGCACCCGGGTTGGACCCTGCGTGGGGGGTCGGCTTGGGGTGCCTGGCTCTCTCGCCTGAGTCACGTGTGCTCACCTGGCCGGTGTCCTGCTGCCCTGCCCTGCCGCCCTTCCCGATTTGTTTTTTATGAACTTGCTCCTCCCACTGAATCTGCCCTGAGGAATCGTGTCTCTTTCGCCAGGCCCGAGTGCTGTGGGTACCAGCTGCCCATCGGCTCCTCCCCTGGCAGTGCCTGGGGGCGGGGCGGGGCAGGGGCTCCCTCCTGCAAGGCCCAGGTACCCGTCAGGGCTGCAGAGGGTCTCCCTCTGGGCAGGCTGTAGGGCTTGGGTCAGCCTTTCACTGTGTCCTGCACCCTGGCACGGTGCGTGGCTGCCCACGGCCGGTCTCCTGTGCCCCTCAGGGAGTGCCAGGTGACGGGCACTTCCAGAACCCTCCCCAGCTAGGGTCCCACTGGCTGTGCTTCAGCGACGTGACCTTTGTGGGGTTGCCAGGCAGGAGGGCCCGATGCCGACCTCTGGCTGGTCTCACGGCTGGGCCCGGCCCAGTGTCCCTGTCCCCGGGCTGCCGCCCCGCCCGCTGCTCCAGACCTGAGCCTGGCCTGGGTCTCTGGGGGGGCTGAGAGGGCGGGGCCAGGCCATGTCTGCAGTTGGCCCTGCCCTTTGGCCCACTGGGAGAGGATGTGGGGCAGGGACTGTCCTCCTGGCGGAGGGCCATCCAGCAGTGGTCAGGGTTGGTTCCTGACTGCACTTCGGGATCGTTCTGGTGGGCTCGGGGGACCAAATGGGGTGTTGGGGAATCGGACCCAGGTCAGCCACGTGCTAGGCAAGCGCTGTCCCCTCTGTGCAGCCCCAAAACCACGTTTAAAGAAGAGCAAAGCAGACACGGGAGCAGACCTCCACCCCACTTCACCCACCCGAGACCTGCGGCCTCCTGCTGTGGTTGGGGAGGAGAGGCCCCGCCCGTGAGAAGGACCTGACAGCTAGGGGCTGGAGTGGGTGAGGTCAGGTAGGGTGTCCGGTGCCACCTACTGTTCCATCTCAGAGAAGCGTGGAGGGACCCCCTTGTGTCGTCTCTGATGGTAGGTCCATGTGTTCCACGAAAGTCTCCTCGCTAGAGTTGATGTGTTCATTCGCTCGCTCATAGAATCCGCGATATCAGAGCTTCACGGTGGTCTGTGGATGCTCAGGACGGCCTTTGGGGAAATGGACCCCCGGTCCAGAGGGTGGAGCCTCAGCTGCCGGTGTGACCCCCCTCAGAACACAGGAGTGGGGAGCCTGAGGTGGCGGCTGAGGCTCTCTTGATTTCCAGGAAGGTGGACCCTCACTTCCCTGGACTCCCAGGGGCGAGCGGCAGGATAGTGTGGTCTTTGGACAGTGTCCATTGTGAAAATGACAACTTTTGCTGCATGGTTTTGTTTTGGATTTCGGTATGTGGGCCACACCCAGTGGTGCTCATGGCTTACTCCTGGATCTGGGTTCGGGGGGACCATCTGGGTGCCGGGCACACATGGTGAGCACCTTCCTGTACTGTCTCTCCTGCTGTGTCGCTTTCACTCGGTGAGTCTGTCTCGTGAGCAGTCGCAGTGGGTTAGTGGGATAAGAGGCTCATGTATATCCAGGGACTTGGGTCTTGGCAAGGGGCCCAGGCTCTGGCTGGAGGAGGGGCACAGGAACAGGGCGGGGGCGGGGACATCGTGGCCTCCTGGGCGTTGGGGCGTGCAGACGTCCCTGTCTTCCTCCATGTGTGTGGAGGTGGGCCCCAGGCGCCGGGTGGGGCTTATCAGGTGGTGGCTCCCTAGAGCATGCAGGGCTGGTGCGTGTGGCCTGGCGTCTCTGGCGCAGGGTCCCCCGGTCTAGCCTGTGCTGCAGGCCCCGAGCCAGCACAGCGGCAGGTGCTGCTCGCGGTGGAGCCTGTCCAGGTAGCAGCCCGCTTCCACCTCACCTCGGCGAGTTCTCTCGTTTGGGCTCCTGTTCTTGCAGCCAGCTTCTGGGGGGGTAGGGGGAGGCACGTGTCCCACGAGCACGGCAGCTGGTGGCCCATGTCTGGATGCCTAGGGGCATCTCCCCCGGCACAGGGTGGACCTCCAGGCCCTTCTGGGGCCCCAGGCCCTCGTCTGGAGAGTCTCGGCCGACCCCCTGGGTCCTCATCCCCCCTCCCCCTCACTGCGCTTGGCCCTGGCTGCTGGACACGGTCCTGCAGGCGGGAAGAGACATGCCCTGCAGTGTCCGACAGACCAGGCCGAGCCGGGGTGTCCGAGCCCGTGGTGGCGCTGCCCACGGGCCTGGCCTCAAACCTGTGGTCCCAGAAGTGCCGGGCAGGTGCGGGCGAGTCTGCGTGAAGCCTCACTGGCGACTGGCTCCAACCCTCCCTCGCCCCTTTCTGCCTGCAGCCTGGCATCGTGTCGCCGTTCAAACGCGTGTTCCTCAAAGGCGAGAAGAGCCGGGACAAGAAGGCGCACGAGAAGGTGACGGAGCGGCGGCCCCTGCACACGGTGGTGCTGGCCCTGCCGGAGCGCGTGGAGCCCGACCGGCTGCTGAGCGACTACATCGAGAAGGAGGTGAAGGTGAGTGGGCCGCGGGCGGCCGCCCCCCCCCCCCCAGCATTGGCCTCTCCGCTCCCCCGTCGGACCCCGGGGCCGGTTCCTCTGCCCGTGCGGGTCGCCCTCCTCTCTCAGGCTCCAGCGTGTGCCTGTCAGCTCGAAGCTGCCCTGGTCAGGGTGGGGCTGAGGGGGCCTGCGCCTCCCTGCTGTGTGGTTCGACCTCCCTGCCACATGTCGCAGTGATGCCCAATGTGTGGCAGGGTGGGTGCTGCTGGTCCCGGCCCTGCGTGCCTTCAGAGGACATGAGCTCGCCCAGAGGGCCATCGGGGAGAGTTTTGTTCTGAGGTGGCTCGCAGAGGCTGAGCTCTTCAGCCAGAGACAGGAAGACTGTGGGTGCGAGGCTCCAGCATGAGGAGGCAAAGACAGGGAACTCAAGTGCGTGCTCAGGCCAGCAGAACCCGGCCCTTTCCCTGCCTGTCCCCGGCCACGTCCTCTCCCAGAGTCCTCGGAGACACGCTGCTCTGAAGGGCTGAGTGTGCTTGGCACTGACCTGGGGCTCGCCCTGTCCCCCCCCCGCCCTCCCCCCTACTGATGCCCAGGGTCAGTCCTGCGGGCTGGGGTCCCAGATGATCGGCTGGTGCCAGCGTGGTGGCAGGTGCAGGCAGCCCCCTGAATGCCGGAGGTCTGTGCGGGCCCGTGTCGCTGCCTTTTTCACACACCCAGCTGTGCTCAGGGACTTTTGGCTTGGTGTTTGGGGGTTGCTTCCGGGATGCCTGGGCGGGATCTGGGATTCTACCCAGGCCTCTGACATAGACAGGTGCTCTGTCCCAGAGCTGCACCCGTTCATGGCTGCATTGTCTTTGAATGTGTGCTGCGCCGTATTTGTCTTCGACTGTCTTCAACGGCACAGGTTTTACTATCCCAGCAGGGTCGTGTCACGGTTGAGTGACAGGGCTTGGAGGGACAGTGCAGGGTGCCTGCCTCTTCCAGTGCAGCCGATGTCAGTTTGATGCCTGGCGCCACAGATGGTCAGTACCAGGGGTCAGTCCTGAGCACAGAGGAATAGACCCTCAGCACCCGCGGGTGTGGCCCACAAGCAGAAGAAAGAAAAGAGGAGATCTTGCAGATTGCTGCAGCTAGGCTGGAACTGGAGGATGTCAGGCTGAGCAGCGACTCAGAGGGGGACGGATAAGTGCCACCTCATCTCACTCACACGTGGGGCACAAGCAGAGAAAGGAGCAGCAGCGGCCACTCATAGCAGACCCTGGGTCAGCTAAGTGCTCGCAGGGGTGACGAAAAGAGACAGTGGTGGAGGAATGCAGACGTTCTGGCAGGCGTGGTGCTGTGCCCTTGTATTCCTAAAATATTAATAATGTAAGTGCTGATGTAAATCAGGGCATCTTAAAAGAGAAGGGAAATGACTGGATCAGAAGGGGCATGAGAAATAACAGGAGTGTGTGAACTGAGAACAAGAAGTCTGGTGTGAAGTTGTAGAAACATTGTGACTTTACTGAGGGCCTTTGTTGGAAAAGAGCAAGGTGAAGTAGGTGAGGAGAGGGAGGGGAGAGATGGCCTGGCGGCTGGAGAGGAGGCCAGGACGGGGAAAGAGCAGAGTTAGAAATCAGTGGGAGGCAGAGTGGTGAGACAGGAAGAGTGGCGAGAGACAGGAAGAGTGCTAAGAGCCAGAAGTGTGGTGAGAGACAGGAAGAGTGGTGATGTTAATTGTTCACAAGCTCAAGCTCAGCCAATGACTGACAGAGACAAGATAGATTTCTTAAGGTTTTTCTCACACAACAAAACACACTCATGCAAAGGGACCCAGTGCTTGAGGGTTCACAAGTCTGAGAGGCGTGGGACCTCCAGCACCTGTGTAGCAGGCATAATTTCCTCTTTTCTTAGGTTACGAGACAGAATACATCCTGTCCTTTCGCTTGGCGTTACATTCCCATCTTATCTAGAGCAAAGCAGATGTCCGTGTTCAAAATCGAGGGATTCGGGGATTAGAACGTCCTGACTCAGCCAAACATCCATAGTCATGCGCCAATAGTGGCCTTGGGTCTGGCCCGTTCTTCCTCCTCCGTTAGTTTGTGGGTGGTCAGAGGGGACCATCATATTTCAAGATGGAGTTACTTTTTGCCTCTCAGTGGGAGACAGGAAGTGTGGTGGGGAATAGAAAGTCTGGTGAGAGGTGGGAAGGGAAATGTGAGAGGAAGAGTGGCGTAAGACAGGAAGTATGGGAGACAGGAAGTTTGGTGGGAGACAGGAAGTGTGCGAGATAGGAAGCGTGGGAGATAGGAAGTGTAGGAGATAGAAAGTGTGATGGGAGACAGGAAGTTTGGTGGGAGACAGGAAGTTTGGTGGGAGACAGGAAGTGTGCGAGACAGGAAATGTGGGAGATAGGAAGTATGGAAGATAGGAAGTGTGGTGGGAGACGGAGAGTGGGCGAGACAGGAAGTGTGTTGGGAAACTGGAAGTGTGAGAGATAGGAAGGGAAGTATGAGAGGAAGACTGGAAGATGGAAAGAGTGGAAGACAGGAAGTGTGTTGGGAGCGAGGAGGGGTGGTGCAGAGGGGCAGCACAGAGCCATGGGGGTGCAGGTGCTGTGGGCACCACTTGGAGGAGTGCCCCGGGGGTGGGGGGGCAGCAGCACAGGATGTTGTGAGGCTCAGAAGAATCGCCGGTTGCTTTCCTGCTAAGGGAACATGCTTCACTTTGCTCACTCAGTTTCGCAGAGCCGCTTGGATTCTCACTGAAAGTTCGTGGCTTAGTCATCCTCGGTGGCAGCACTTTTCCTCCTGGGCCAGCTCTGAGCAACAGAGCCTGCAGTTGGGACGGAAGCACATTCTCCCCAGTGGTGTCTTAGGTACAGGTGCCTGGATTCGCTGCTGCTTCTGCCCAGCCCCCAGCCCCTGTGTCCCCTAGGTGCACCTGTGTCGCCACACCCTTTGACGGGGCTGGGATGGTGGCGCACTAGCGGACGAGTGAGCCCTGTGAGAGGTGCCGAGCTCCATCCTTGCACGCCAGAAGCTCAAGGGTCATTGACACCATGCCTGTGGCCGCCCTCTGTCCTTGTGCCTGTGCAGCTGTGTGCCAGCTGTTTCAGGCGTCAGACACTCAAAGCCTTGGGGTGTGGGTGACTGAGGCCCCAAAGCTCAGTGAGTCCTTGTCAGGAAGAATCATGGTAGAATCATGGTAGAGGGATGGTGCTTTGTTAGGGCCACACCCTCTCCCCACGAAGACTACAGGACACTGGCCTCACCATGTCACATGAGGGGCCGTGGGACACTCCTCCTGTGTCACTTGAGGCCTGGACACCATTCTGTCACGTGAGGGGTATAGGACTCTGTTCTCTGTCGTGTGAGGGGTGTGGGACACAGGTCTGTCATGTGAGAGCTACAGGACACTGGTTTCTGTCACATGAGGGATGTTGGACACTGGTTTCTGTCATGTGAGGGGTATAGGACACTGGTCTCATGTGAGGGGTGTAGGACACTGGTGTGTGTCACATGAGGACTACAGGACACTGGTTTTTGTCATGTGAGGGGTGTGAGACACTGGTCTGTCACATGAGGGGCTCAGTGCAGTGCTTGCTTCTTGTGTCAGCTGGGCAGGGCCCTGGGGTACTGTTCCCACCCACCCCTTCTCTCGCCCTGACTGCACAGCTGACATGTCCAGGGGTTCTCAGGGTAGGACAGTCAATGTGTGTTTCTTTCAATCCCGTGTGGACACGGGGCCTTCCCCAGAGGCCTTGGGAAATGCGCGTGCTCCATTGACTGCAGTCCTTGCTCCCTCTTTATGCTTCTCTGTGTCCCGAGATGCGCCCCCGTTGGGTTTGTGGCAGCCCTGGACATCCCTGTAATCTGCCCGGAAGTGGGTCTGACCCTCATGACACTGGAGTCTTGGAGGGCATCATGGCTCTGCTGGGCCTCTGGGAACGCAGTGGTTGCTGGGCAGGCAGTGGGGTTGCTTGGGCTGTCCCAGAGAGTGGGCAGGTCACCTCGGTCACTGGGCTCTGGACTCGCCTGGCTCTGTACACTCTGACAGAGGCCCTTGTTGATGCCTAGGATCCTGAGTACTTGGTTGTCCTGGACGTTGTTTCCACACTTCCCAGGACAGTTCCTTTGGGACCCCCGGGACAGTCACTGCCAGGCACTTGCCATGACACCCCAGCTCAAACAGGCTGCTCCTTCAGGGTGTCTGGCTTGGACTGCTGGGGCAGGGCTTGACGTTGCCTTTACTTTGTGTGCGTGTGGGTGACATCTGGTGTTACCCGGGGGACTAGGTGTTGCCAGGGATGGGACTCAGTACCACGCCAGACCCATGCCGTCAGACTGTGCGAGCGTGCGTGGGAGTATATCGATGTGCATGGTCGGTGTGAGTGAGAGACTGTGAAAATATGTGTTCTGGGGCTGGAGAGATAGCACAGCGGGTAGGGCATTTGCCTTGCATGCAGCCGACCCGGGTTCGGTTCCCAGCATCCCATATGGTCCCCTGAGCACCGCCAGGAGTGATTTCTGAGTACAGAGCCAGGAGTAACTTTACCCCTGTGCATCGCCAGGTGTGACCCAAAAAGCAAAAAAAAAAAATAAAAAAAATAAAAAAAAATATGTGTTCTGAGCAGTGTGTGTGTGTGTGTGTGTGTGTGTGTGTGAGAGAGAGAGAGAGAGAGAGAGAGAGAGAGAGAGAGAGAGAGAGAGAGAGACTTGATAGGAATCGAACCCAGGGCATATGCTCCACGTCTGAGCACCAGCCCCCATGTCTTCATTCATCTCGGGATTCCCATTTTCCCGTCCCTTGCTATCATTATGGTAGTAGCCATCCAGATGGGAGGTGTGAGAGGGCTTCTTTGGTCTTCACGGTGCCACAGACAGACACCCAGGGCCGTGGCCTCAGGCTTCCTCTCTGAGCCCAGCCTGCGACTGCGCAGCTCCAGCGCCTTCTCCCTACCCCTGGCCTCTGCCCAGAAGGCCTCTGAGCAGTATCTTGGTTCTGTCCTGACAGAACCTCTCACAGGCTCCCACAGACCAGGCTGTGGACATGGGGCCACATGCCTGTGCACTGTCCTGGGACCCACCTGCCAGACCGTGTTGGAAGGAGTGGCCGTGGTCATCCCCTGCCTTCCTTTGCCACCGCTCCGCCCCCGACCCAGCCCAGTTTGTGTTGGGGGCGGGTGGGGGGGAATGCAGGGTTCCCCGGCAGACTCAGGGCAGCGGGGTTGGTGTGGCCGCGCCCTCTGCGCTCGGGCAGGCCCGGCGACCGCCCTCTTCCTCACACGCTTCCTTTCAGTACTTAGGTCAGCTGACGTCCATACCAGGATACCTGAACCCCTCGAGCAGGACGGAAATCCTGCACTTCATAGACAACGCCAAGGTACGGTCCCTGCCCTGCCTCTCTCCCCTCCTCCCATCTGTGCGCCCGGCCCACCGTCAGCTCTGCTGTCCGCACTGGCTGCTCCCGTCTGGGCTGTGTGCAGAAGCCGCATTTTCAGGCTGCTCCCAGCCATGTGTCCAGGCCAGACCAGAAGCGCCTGCGCATGCGTGATACAGTCGTGCCGGAGCAGGTGTAGCTGTGTTTGGGCTGTACTCCCCGAGCACCGAGCACTGAGCGCTGAGCACGAGCCTGCCTGGGCCCCTATTCCTCACACTGTGCTTTCCTGCAGAGAGCCCACCTACTCCCTGGCCACTTGACCCCGGAGCATGATGCTGTGATCAGCCTGTCTGCCTACAATGTCAAGCTGGCCTGGAGGGACGGGGAGGACACCATCCTCAGGGTCCCCATCCATGACATCGCAGCTGTGTCCTACGTGCGGGACGACGCCTCACACCTGGTGGTCTTGAAGACAGGTACGGGCCCAGGCGTGCGGGCTGAGCCAGCACTATGCCCCCTGCCCCCCCCCCCGCATCCTGAGCCATAGCAGCCCCCAGCTCCCGACTGGCCGCCCCTCGTGTCTCTGACTCGGGGCCTTGGGCTGCCACTGCCATGCGCGGCTGGGCTGGACTCGGGCGTCCCGGCCTGGGAGCCCTGAGCAGGGGTGAGCAGCTGCCGCGTGTTCTCCCCGCACGGGTGAGGCCCCACAGTGTGGACAGTCTGAAGCTGAGCCAGGCCGGTCCTGGTAGAACCAAGCCACAGCCCGGCATGGCTGTGCCGGGGACCACAGAAGGGTCCGAGGAGGAGCCAGCGTCCTCCCTGCCCATGTTTCATCCCACCTGGGGCCGGCAGCGCAGTGCTCTGGCCTGGGATCCTACCAAGCTGCCCCTGTGCCACGGCTCCACCTGAGAGCTGATGGAGAAACCTTTGTCCTTTGATTCTGCCCTGCCCTGCCCACAGAGGCCAGGTTGGCGTGAGGTGCTGCCTAGACCTGCCTGCATGCAGACAACGCTCTCTCCTGCTGAGCTGCAGGAGTGAGCTAAGGGCTCTGCCCAGCCACACTGCTGGAGGCTGAGACGGCCACAGTTTCCTCTGCACACACTTAGATACACTCAGAACACACACGTCCATGTCCACACATGCCGACATACACAGCACACATCCACACACACACACCTCACACGCACTCACAGTCCACACATATGCACAGTCACGCACACACACATGCACAGATACTGACTGCTCACATGCCTCCCTCCCTGCACACCTGGCACACGTGTGCACACTTCATGCTCCTGCATGGGCATGTGCAGACACCTGTATTCGCCATCCCACATGGTGTCTGCAGCTCGGAGCTGCGAGGCACCCCCTCTGCTCTGCCTATGTCCCCGCCTTCATGGTTTCCCGAGTACCTTGTAGGCCCCAAACGACCGTTATTTAACCAAGGATTTAAGCATGGCTGACAGTGCAGAGTGTTTGCTGTGATCGTGCATCTCCGCAGGGGTGTCTTGGGAAGCCTGTTTCCCCTCTGCGGGCGGGTGAGGTGCAGGCAGTTGGCTGACCTGATTTGCAGAGTGCAGTCAGAGGGCAGGGGGGTGGACAGCTGGGTCAGAGCCTGGCTCTGCACCACCTCCTATGGTCAGCCCCGTGGGAGGCGGGAGTCTGGGCAGGACCCCGTGGGAGGCGGGAGTCTGGGCAGGACGAAGAGTGACTCTGAGTGGTGCCTGCTGGCCGTCCCGGCTGGCTAAGCCTCACGTTTCTTGGGCCGTGAGACATTTTGTTTTTGTGTTAGAAGGAACTGCTAGAGAAAACAGGTTTTTATTTTTTTTTTAATTTTTATTTTTTTGCTTTTTGGGTCACACCTGGCAATGCGCAGGGGTTACTCCTGGCTCTGCACGCAGGAATCACTCCTGGCGGTGCTCAGGGGACCATACGGGATGCTGGGGATCGAACCCGGGTCGGCCGCGTGCAAGGCCAACGCCCTACCCGCTGTGCTATCGCTCCGGCCCCCAGGTTTTTATTTTGAAATGAGAGAACGAGCTCTGGGGGGTTCCTGCCAGAGTCGATGGGAGCCCGGAGCTGGTGCCTTGGCCCTGCCCAGTGGAGAGGCTGTGCACATGGCCTGTCCACCTCGTGATGGCTCCCAGCACTCAGGAAGCGGCCTGCATGCATGGCCTCAGGCCTCAGTCCCCACGCGTGTGGCCCTGGGACAGCCAGTCAGCTGCAGGTGGGGAAGGGCCCCTATGCGTCGTTGGCACCTGGAGACAGCTGAAGCAGTGGCCTGTGGGCACAGCCTGCGAGTCCCAGGTCGCCACTGGGGGTCAGAGGTGGGCTTGTGGGGATGGGCACCCTCGGGTGCTGCTCCCCGTGGGCACCCCACGTGTGGGGGTGAGCGTGGCCGGCCGAGCCCTGTACCTGCCTTGACTTCTTGTGGTGTCTCCCCGCAGCGCAGGGCCCTGGCGTCTCCCCCAGCCAGAGCCTGTGTGCAGAAGGTTCCAGAGGCCTCTCAGCCGGCTCCCTGTCAGAGAGTGGAGTGGGGCCCGTGGAGGCGTGCTGCCTGGTGATCCTGGCAACCGAGAGCAAGGTCAGGCCCAGACCCTGAGCCCACACCCTGTGGCCACGGTCACTCGGGGGCGGCTCCCGCTCATCCTGCCCGGGGGTGTGCAGGGCTGGGAGGCGGGCCATTGGGCAAGCCCAGCGTCCTCCTTCACTCCGCACCGAGGGGCCAGGTCCAGCTGCTGCTTTTGCAGGGTGCATGGCCCGCGGGCTGGTTCCCGGCATCGGCCTGGGCACGGCTGTCTCTCCGCAGGTGGCCGCAGAGGAGCTGTGCTCCCTGCTCGGGCAGGTCTTCCAGGTCGTCTACACAGAGTCCACCATCGACTTTCTGGACAGAGCCATATTTGACGGCGCCTCCACGCCCACCCACCACCTGTCCCTGCACAGTGGTACGTACAGCTGGGTGGGTGCAGGAGTGGGGGGTGGCGCTGGCCTGGTGGTCTGGACCCCACTGTCCATTGGCCCCCGCCTGAGCACGGTGTCCACTCTTTCCCGGGTGCCGAGGGCGCCTCCAGGGACACGCGTGCTGAAGTCACTGCACACGGCGTCGATGTCGGGGGTGCTGGAGAAGGCAGGGGAGGAGGCAGGCGGCCTCGGTGGGGTGGACCGTCTGGGCCCGCCCTCCTGCCCATGCTCTGCTGGACACGCCGCCCACTTTCATGACCACAAAACCCCATGAACAGGTGGGGGCTTCTGCCCCCCCTCCCCCATCGTGGGCAGGGACCTCTGACCCCACAGCTGGGAAGAGAGGTAGTAGGTAGGCCTCACCCTTGCAGCCATGCCACCCGTCCTGGAGCTGCCATGCTGGGTTGCTCGTAGCCGTGTGTGGGCTCCCCATGCACTCAGAGCATCCTGCAGGCCCTGTCAGCACTCGGCCCCCTGGCGCCAGGCCTCGGTTCACACTGAGAGCCTCATCCCAGCCCTGGCACAGTGCTCCTCACCATCTCTGAAGTAACAAAGACTCACTGCACCGTGACCTCCACGTCTGAAGGAGTCTGTGCCATGGGGACTGCCCTGTCCGCACGGTGTCCTTTGTGGCTCTGCCCCTTGGGGGCACACACTGCAGACACATCGTGCTGCTGTGGTCGACCAGCAGACTTGGTCATCTCGTTCAGGAGCAGTGGGATGGGGGACGTGGCCAACCCCGCTGGGTCACCCCCTGTGCCTGTCCTGCTTTGGTTCTACACTCCCTCATGGGCTGGCCGGGGTCATCTGTCCTGTCCTGTGTCTGCCTCTATGTGGTAGCCGCGTCGTCTCGGACAGGCTTCTGGCACATGGACCCGCCAGGCTCTGGGAGACGGAGCAGCTGCCCGTGTGGTGGTGGCACCAGCCACCAGGTGCCACTCCAGCCTGGCTGCAGGCCTCAGGTGCCCTCCCCGCTCTCTGCCCTCTCCCCAGATGACTCCTCCACCAAAGTGGACATGAAGGAGCCTTACGAGATGGATGCCAGCACTTTGTGAGTGGTGCCACACGTACCCCTGAAGCGCCCGTGGGGAGGGTGGTGACTTCGGGCCTCGGTTACTTTCCCGCTTCCTCCTGAGCCATCAGCCCTGGAGGCTGCCTCGCCCCTCCCAGGGAGGGGCCCTGAGCCACTGCCAGCGTGCCCTTGTGTCCCCGCAGTGCCTTCCCCGAATGTGTGCACCCGGGCGGCGTGTCCCCCTCGTCCTTCGGCATGCCAGCGTCTCCCCACGCCAAGACGGTCAGCGAGAGTGAGCTGAGCGCCAGTGCCGCCGAGCTGCTCCAGGACTACATGCTGACCGTACGGCATAACCGGGGCGTGGGCAGGGAGGGGGACTTGGGGACTGACGGGGACCACAGGCCACTCCCTGAGAGTCCTCGGTGCTAGCTGGGCAGAGGGACGGCACTGCCGCAGGGCTGTCCCTCATCCTGTCCTTGGGAACGAGGGCTCCACACCCGGTCACTGTCATGTGCTGTCCCCCCCATAGCTGCGCACCAAGCTCTCATCCCAGGAGATCCAGCAGTTCGCGGCGCTGCTGCACGAGTACCGGGACGGGGCGTCTGTGCACGAGTTCTGCATCAACCTGCGGCAGCTCTACGGCGACAGCCGGAAGTTCCTGCTGCTCGGTGGGTCAGCCTCTCCCTGGGGAGCGGGCAGCCACCCCAAGGAGTGGCGAGCCAGGGGGCTTGGGCGCTAGAGAGGGCCACGGGCTTGTCCAGGAAGGTGGTGCCTGGAGCTGGGGCAGTAGCGCAGCAGGGTTCAATCCCCGCCCCCCCCCCCACATGGTTCCCAGAGCTCCACCGGGAGTGACCCCTGAGTGCAGAGTCAGGAGGAAGTCCTGAGCACTGCTGGGTTTGGCCCCCAAACGGAAAAGAAATAAGTGGGCGCTTAGCGGGCTCTGGTGAGGAGTGGGACTGAGGGCACCCAGTCAGCGTCTGGGGGTGAGCCGCTGCCTGAGGTCTCCCATCTCCGCCCCAGGGGGGACATGGTGGGCAAAGGCGGCTGTGTGGGCCTGCAGCCTGGACTGCTCAGGCGAGTTGCCTGTGGGGTACAGGGTGGGGGCGACGTCCCTTCCTCCTGTTCTCTGAGAGCACGCCCCTCTGGTCATGCAGTCAGACCCCGAGGGTGGCCATGGGGTTGCGTCCCTCGGGGCCTTTCTCCCACCCTCCCATGGCATGACTGTCAGGGGGCGCTGGTAGGGCCAGAGTATACGTGTCTGAGGTTGGCGTCTGCCAGGGAATGGGGGTGAGGCTCAGTTGTCCTGGCAGGCGCTGCTGCACGGCCCGGGTAGGGCGCGGGTGCCCGCCGGCCCCTGCCAGCTGCCGTGTCTGCAGGTCTGCGGCCCTTCATCCCCGAGAAAGACAGCCAGCACTTTGAGAACTTCCTGGAGACCATCGGCGTCAAGGATGGCCGTGGCATCATCACCGACAGCTTCGGCCGGTACCGGCGAGCCGTGAGCTCCGCCTCCGCCTCCAACGGCAGCAGGGCAGCTGGGAGTTCCGACGACCAGTCTGCCCCCTCCGAGGGCGACGAGTGGGACCGCATGATCTCGGACATCAGCAACGACATTGAGGCACTGGGCTGCAGCATGGACCAGGACTCTGCATGACGTGCCCGCGGCCTCGGTGTTCCCTCAGTGCACAGCCTCTACTGTGAAGGAGCGTGGCGGGGCAGCGGCTGTGCTGCCGCCGCAGGGTCTGGACACTGGCCGGGCCAGGCTCCGTTTTGCACATGACATTCCTCTTGCAGCTCAGAGACCGTAAATGCGTTTACAGCAATGTGAATCTATCTCCTCTCTGATGCCCCGGGAGAGGCGGGTGTGGGGGGAGGCTTTGGCTCCTTGCACGTGGGGCTCGGGGACGGGCCAGTGATGTCCCAGGCATGTAGCCAGAACCCCCAGTCCAGGCCCCGGCCCTTGTTCCGGGTTTGCCCACCACCCGGTGGGCTCCAGGGCTGACCCTGACCCGCACTGGCACCAGACTATCCACCTCCTCGCCCCAGTTTCTCAGCGTTGGGGTCCCCAAGCTTGGTGCCTCTGTGGGTGGGAGTGGGGTTGCAGGGCTTAGAAAGGTCAGGGGCTGGGACCCCCACGTCCCACGGCAGCCGCACCCCTGACCATGACAGTGTGCTCTGAGGAGCACCTCAGGGCCCTGGGCGTGAGACGGGATGTCCTTGGCTGGCCAACTGGGCTCTGCTGGGACAAACCTGGCTGCAGGAGAGCCACAGTTGGGCTGGGAAAACTGAGACACATGCAAGGCAGAGGGGCGAGCGTATGAGCCAGGGCTCCTGACCATGCATGCAGCCTGCAAGCGTCTGCGGCCCGCAGGGACAGGTGCAGGTGCAGGGGCTGGCCCTCTCAAGCCCAACCTGAGCTGGCCACAGGCGGCGGGCTCTGTCCTGTGCATGGTCAGAACTGCTTTTCCCTAGGGCCGCAGAGTTGGGGGGGCGGGGGCGGGCATTTGCCTTGCATGTTGCCGATCCAGGTTTGATCCCTGACACCACCAGGAGTGATTCCTGAGTGCAGAGCCAGGAGTGACCTCTGAGCATGGCCCGGTGTGGCCCCACACCAAAATAAACAAAAGCCTAGTTTTTCCTCCTGGGGTCTTCTGCCTGCGCACTCCACCTTTCTGTGTCTGTCCCCAACCGCTTTCTGGCACTGGGCTCTGCTCAGCTGGATACCGAGCTCCTGGGGAGACCTCTCGAGCTTGGTGCACAGGGCTGGACACTGGGGCACTGACCACTGTTCTGATCGGATGCTTTCCCATGTCCTCTCTGGCCTGGGTGCCCCGTGACCCCTGCCCCCACCCCCAAAAACCGTCTCCACTCTGGGCCACAACCAGGTGACCAGATGGCCAGAGGCTTTGGACAAGCCATCTGCCCAGGGTTCGAGGGACACTGAAAGAACACCAGCCTCCCCAGCAGTGTTTGCATGTCCTCATGAGCCCTCTCAGGACCACTGCCCCGACTGCGCAGGGCTCCCAGCACCTCCCCCCCCTCCCCGGAGCAGCAGCAGCAGAGTCGCTAGCAGACACCCGTTTATTGAGCATCAGCTGGGGGTGGGGTGGCAGGAGGCGGAGGTCGGAGGCTACATGGTCAGCTCCTGCAAGAAACAGCTTAGTCAGGCTGCGGCCCAGCAGGGACCCCTGCGCAGCTGCCGGCCCCACCTGGCTCACCATGATGGCATTCACGATGTCGCTCTGGCTGTCCCTCAGGGCGCGCACTGCCTTGGCCCTGGACACACTGGCTTGTGCCATCACCAGCTCGATGTCCCGCAGCTCCAGCCCTGTCTCGTCCACCTGGAGAGCGGGAGCGGGGTGTGGCGGCTATCCCGGCAACTGCCCCGCGGCCCGGCACACCCGCCCCTCCCGCCGGCTCTCACCTCCTCCTCTTCCTCCTCCTCCTTGCGCTCAGGCCTCACCCGAGGCCCGGGCGCAGACTCGGGTACCAGGGTGGAGGGCTCTGCGGGCATCTTGAACTTCTCCGCGGCAGCTCTGTGCGCTTGCTGGGACAGGTCCTCGATCTGCGGGGCAGCGTTTCGGTCAGCGGGCCACACCCCGCTCCCGGCCCCCGGATGGGCCGCGCCCCGCCTCTGGCCCCTGGGTGGGCCGGACCTTGCGCCGCCCATTCCTCCCCACCTCCCGTTCGGTGAGTGGAACCCCGCTCTGTCCAGCCTCCCACTGGCCCGCAGCACCTTGGCCTCCCCGAAGACCACGTAAGTGTCTGAGGCTGGGCTCTTGAAGACGTCAGGCTTGGCGATGACGAACAGGATGTTCTTGGACTTCTGGATGGTGATCCTGGTGACCCCCTGGATCTGCCGCAAGCCCAGCTTGGACATCGCCTGGGGCGCAGGAGGCTCCGCTCATACTTGGACGTTAGCCCAGGGGTCCCACTCACAAAAGAGAATCACCAGAGCCCCGGGAAAGCGGCCCGCCGCCGGGGATAGGGCCCAGCGCCACCGCAGAGGACTCGTGCATGCTCCCAGGAGCCCACGTGCACCACAGGGCATGGGCTGTTTGCTGGGACCCGCCCAGCCCACCCGGCGACCCCAGCGTTTCACAAGAAGCGGTGCACTTCCTGCACTGCCCCATGCTCCCCCAAGGATCCCTGTGGGGTGGGCCACCTGGGCAGCCCGCCCTCCTTTCAGTCCCAGGCCCAAGCCCACCTTCCGGGCCTTCTTCTCACTGCGACTCTGCTTGGCTTTAGCTACTGGGTCCTCACTGCTGCTGCCGCTCGCCAAAGCCTGGCAGGGGAGGGGGCGGGGCCTGAGCGTGGGGAGAGGAGGGGCCCCAGAACGGGGAGGGAGGATTCTAAGTGCAGGGGCGGGGCCTGAGCACCGAGGGTGGGGCTCGAGAGCGGGGGAGGGAGGGTTATCAGTGCAGGGGCGGGGCCCGAGAGCGGG
>JAOXYA010126502.1:0-10367 GCA_028565675.1 Sorex palustris
GCATATTGAATACATCACGGGTAGCTTGCCAGGCTTTGCCATGCGGGCGAGATACTCTCGGTAGCTTGCCAGGCTCTTTGAGAGGGGCAGAGGAATCGAACCCAGCTCGGCCAGGCTGGCTGTGCGCAAGGCGCACGCCCTACCACTGTGCTATCACTCCAGCAGTCACACAATAGTTTCATATTATTGGTTACACCCAAAGGGCTAGGAATTATCAAAAATACTGCAGTAAAAGAAAATTTGTGAAAATTGTTCTATCTCACCACGGGGTTGTTAAGTCTTTTTTTCTGAGGATTGACTGAGCTGTTCACGAATGGAGGCCTCTGTATTATTGTTTTTGTTTGTTGAGTTCAGCTGGCTTCTACATTACTTTCTCATCTAATTTGTTGTGCTCCTTTTGGAATTTCAGCACTGTGGAATTCAGAGGTGTCATGTGGCTGCATGTGTGGCCACATCATCCAGAAACTTCTGGGTCTGTAGAACTGGGGTGAGTCTGCAGAGATTCTTAGTGAGGCTGTGAGGTCAGATCATAGGCCATTGGCATGGTGGCAGCAGTGGTGTGTGGGTATGGCTGCCAGGGTTCCAGCAGGATATGGACACGACTCGTCCCCCTCCTGATGGTGCTCAAGAGTTTTCACCTGTGGGGGACCAGTGTGTCTATGAATTTCTCCTGCTCGGCTTGCATCTCCCAGAGATTTAGCTGTGAATACGAAAAGAAAGGCCAGTGAGTGAGTTGACATGGTAGCGGTTCTGGGAGGTGGACTTAAACTAGGACTTAAACATTTTTCCCTCCCTCCCTCCCTCCCTCCCTCCCTCCCTCCCTCCCTCCCTCCAGCCCTCCCTTCCTACCTTCTACCCTTCCTTCCTTCCTCACATCTGGCAATGCTCAGGGCTTACACCCAGCCCTGCACTCAGGAGTCATTCCTAGTAGGGCTCAGGGGACCCTGTGGGATGAAGGGGATCAAACATGGGTTTGCGGCATGCAAAGCAATCTCCCTCCCCACTATCATCCTTTTCATCTGAGAAAAGGCACCCCAAGTGAGCACTGCCAGAAATGCCACAGACTCAGAATGCCCCTGAAGCTCATCTCTCCAGGAGTCCCTTCTTTGGAGATCTACAAGAAGCATTGGGTCCAAAAGAGGCCTGAGGAAGCCACTTTTTCACCCAGATTTCTGGCTGTTACTGGCAGGGAGAACCATGTCTCAGGAGAGAGCACTTTGGAAGGAGTCTGAACACTATGGAAGGAGCCAGAGCACTGTGGAAGGGAATGTAGATAGGGTTACTGGACCTTCATGGAGCCAGGACGGAGTATGGCGGTAAGGGGGTGCGTCAGAGGACCTTTGAGGAGGCAGTGAGGAAGGATGGGGAGTCACTGAGTGGTGCACACTAAATCTCAGTGATGTGTAGGGTCCGGCACCCCTGGCAAAGACTCTACCCTCCTGCTTCCTGAGGAGGCAAGTTGAAGGTTACACCATCTGACACAGAGATTGGACTTCACCTAGACGAGGCCACTTGGAAGTCGCATAGGCGGGGACAGCTGGAAGAGGACACTGGCTGGATGCCCCGAAAAATCAGGCAGTCCCTCAGTGCTCTGAAACCTTCAGAAAGAGCTCTTCCTCTTTCTTTTCTTTTTTGGTCCTTTTGGGCCATACCCTGCGATACTCAGGGGTTACTCCTGGAGGTGCTCCGGGGATCTGACAACCACGTGCAAGATAGGCCTTACCCGCTGAAGCATCCCCAGGCCCAAGGGCCCGCTCCCCCCTGGAAAGGCGTATGCACCTCCACTCCCCAATTTTCTTGTGGATTATGTGGGGGTCCCTGACTCAGGAGACAAGAAGGACCACAGCTGCAGTCTGCCCTAGCCCACCAACCTCGCCCCCAGCATGAGCTGCAGAGGCAGCCGGCGATGCCAGGGGAGGACAGAAGGTGCGGTGGCCACGACACAGTGTGGCCGTGGGGAGACTGCCCACGGGGGTCGTGGACTCACTGGCCTGACCAGTCCGAGGCAGGCCAGCTGAGGAGGAGTCTCAGAAACGGGCAAAGCAGGGGCTCGCAGAAAGAGAGCGGGTGGTGGCAGATGGTGACACTAAGTAACACGCCAGAGGCTCCAGGGCACGTCCAGGGTAGTGGGCGGGGAAAGTCAGCAGCCCGCCAATCGCTGTGTTTTGCCCAGAGCAGTGGGCGGGGAAAGCCAGCAGCCCACCAATCACTGCTTTTTGTCCAGAGTTTTGGGTGGGGAAAGTCAGTAGCCCACCAATCGCTGTCTTTCACCCAGAGTGGTGGGCGGGGAAAGCTAGCAGTGCACCAATCACTGCACTTCGTGGGCTGGAGGCCCCCACGTGACAAGGAAGCATGCCCTCGAGTGCTCTGGGTGGGCATCAGGACGGACTAGGCAAGGCCGAGTGGCTCCCAGCCGTCTGTTGCAACTGACCCTCGGATGGGGAGAGGGAGGCGCCAATGGCCCAGGCTCGTCCAGGACTTCGTCATCGGGCTGAAATGATTGCAAGGAGCAGCGGGCAGGGGTGTGCGGGGCCTGGTACCAGGCCACAACCCGGCTCACACATGCCCGCCCTGCCAGGCCAGCCGGGTGGGCAGCCAGAAAGAGCAATGCCACAAATCCACCCGGTTCCAGAGAACCAAGGAGGAAAGGGTGGGAGCAGCAGCCCAGGACCCACCCAGGCTCCAGCGCGGGGCGCCCCTCAGATCCAGAACTGCTCTGTGGAGAGAAGGGGGAGGGGTCCCCCACCCAAAGGCTACCTACCCGCAGGGGCGGCCTGCACGGTGACAGTGACCTGGTCCTGTGCAAAGAGACGGCCCATTTTCCCGGGTCGCGGTGTTCTGGGGACAGGAGTAAGCAGGCGTTTTGTTTGGTTTGGCTTTGGGGCCACACCTGGCAGTGCTCAGGGCTTACTCCTCTGGCTCTGTGCTCACTCCTGGTGAAGATCGCGGGGCCATATGGGATGCCCGGGACTGAACCCAGGTCGACTGCATGCGCAAGGCAAGCGCCTTCCCCTGCTGTCCCATCTCTCCAGACCTAACCAGACTTTTTAAAAGTGCTGGACACTGGGTCCCAGTGGCACAGAGACAGGCCCACACCTGGCAGCTGGGCAGAGGGGACCCAGGAAGGGCAGACAGTGGACGTGACCTTGGTCACTGTGTGTCTGTGGGTCCCGGACCCTCTTGGCTTGCAGGGTCCAGAACTGGCATTGGAGTGACCCCCCGTTAACAGGTTCTACGAGCTCTATGGCCTGCCAGTTCGAAGTCACTGGTGGGAAGGCCGGTCCCAGACCCCACAGTTGAAATGCCCCTGCCCACAATCTTGGCCAAATGGAAACCAAACCTGAGAAACAAGTGAGAAGTACAGAAAGCCTTGCCTCTGGCTCACAGTGAGGGCCGAGCTGGCTGCCCGCCCGACAGGTTCCTCTCCCTACTTCGATTCAGCCCTCCAGGTAGAGGCCTGGAAAAACACAGGTGAATTGGAGGCAGTGAGAGCAGATGGGCCTCGGGCACACATGAGGCAGCCATTGCTCCAGCAAACATGTCCTTTCTCCTTCCTCTGCTCACATTGCCACTCTCCTAAGACAGAGTAATATCAAACACTGGGAATGTCAGAGACCTCAGGGCCTGTCTGGAGAGATTCCCACTGGTGGTGGCAAAGGTGCGTCTGGCGGTGAGAGGACAGGAATATAGACAAACCTCTTCTAATACACAGAACAGCCCCTGCAACAGGAAGCAGTCTGGTTCGTCACGTGACCTGCAGTGACAGTCATGCTGGCCTGCGCTGCAGGGCTGGGGACCAGCCCCCCATTCCAGAGAGCAGCCCACCACCGTGGCATCACGCCACCGCCATGGTCAGCCCGGCTGAGCCAGCCCTAGAAACTTGATGGGACAGATGGGCCGGGAAGCCGGGACCTTGGTGTCAATGACATTTTGACAGGTACAGGGCTAAGACTTCCTCTCCCAAGGAAAGGACAAATGAGCCTCTTCCCCCGCGCTGCCCCCATCAGAAGGAAGCACATTTGACTGGCCTTTGGGGGGGTCCCAGCAGTAGCACGTTCCTGTCTCGACACGGGAGACTTCGAGTCGGGCCACTGTATGGCCAGGAGGGGCCCGGCAGCTAAGTTCTCTGCTTCGGCTGCTTTGGCCAAGGTGCCGCTGCGGTCACGCACCCCTGGCGACCTGGCTCGCAGAACGCGTCTGTGTTGGGGAAAGATGTGGGAAGGCGTTTATGGCAAGCCCCAGGCAGAGAATATCCACACCACCCCAGAGCGCTGGAACTAGGCCACGCCATCTGCAGTGGGAAATTAGCCACGGCTCAGAAAATAGCTTGTGTGTGCTGCTGGGTCGGCTGTGGCGGAGACAGAGATGATTGACAGCTGTGAGGGGCAGCACCGTGGCCCGGGCATGGCCAAGAGGGCTGGACTCGGGGGTGTGGAGGGGGGAGGAACACAGGAAGCGGGGCAGGGAGACAAGGGGTCCCAAGCAGAAACAGCCCAGAACCTCTAGCTCTCTTACCTGTGAGCTGTCAGAGACCAGCCAGAACTGTGGCAGTGTGGTTTCTAGCCGGGGACCCGGAGCATCCCTAAGGAGCGAGGGGACCCCAGCGGATAAGGGGTACCCAAGAGTGGTGCTGTGTGACCTTACAGATTTGCCATCTCCCAAGGGAGTTTTCTCCCCTGAAATCAGACTTTCTCTGAGGTTGGAGCCCTGGTGCAGTGGCGGGTGTGGGGCAGGCACTTGCCTTGCATGCAGCTGACCCGATTTGGTTCCTGGTACTGCGTAGAGTCCCTAAGCACTGACCCAATTTGATTCCTGGAACCAGGTATAGTCCCCAAGCCGTGCCAGGAATGATCTCTGAGTGCAGAGCAGAGCAGAATCCCTGAGCATCACCAGGTGTGTGTCCCCCCACCCCCACCCCACTCCCCAATAAAACCAAAATCATCCCTCCTTGCCAGGGCTCTCCCATCCAAATACAGTCACAGCAGAGTGCCCGCTTCTTTTTATTTTTATGGTTTGGGGCCATTTTTAGCTTGAATACACACGGCGATGTTCAAGGCTTACTCCTGGCTCTGCACTCAGGAATTACTCCTGGTGGGGACCATATGGGATGCTGGGGATTGAACTCGGGTCAGCCGCGTGTAAGGAAAGCATCCTCCCTGCTGTGCCAGCAAGGCCCAGCCTGTCCTGTGGCCTTTACACTCAGAGCTGATGTCCTGGTTCTCTCCCCAAGGAACCTCCATGGCAGCCTCGGGCCTAAGCGCTTCCCGAGTTGGGTCCCACAGGTTGCTGACCTCAGGCCCTGGGGCGGTGTGGCTCCTGGCCCCCTGAGTGTCCTTTGGGAGGCCAGTGGGAGCTAATCTGAGGCCTGCGCTCCCCAGTCGCCTCTCTGACCCCATCCGAGAGCAGCCCTGCCGTTTCTCACCTGCACCCCCTCCGTGGGTCTAGGAAGATGTCCAGAATCCTGGGGGCCACGGGGACTGCGGTACAGGAGCTGAGGAGAGGAAGGAGCTGAAATGGGCCGGCAGGGCTGTGGGACCCAGAGAGAGCTCAGGCGTTCGGTGCCTATCCACTCACGAAAAGACCCCCGACGCCTCTTCTGCCGGGGGTTCTTCTGGGCTTTTGAGGAGGGGGAACCCAGGGGTTCATACACGCAAGACCAGTGCTCCCCGTGGATCCACCCCTGTCCTCCTATACCTGGAATAATACATTCATGAGGAGGGGTTTCTAGCCCCTTATATCCTCCTCCTCCTCCTCCTCCTCCTCCTCCTCCTCCTCCCCCCCTTTCCTTCCTTCCTTCTTTCTTTCTTTCTTTCTTTCTTTCTTTCTTTCTTTCTTTCTTTCTTTCTTTCTTTCTTTGCTTTTGGGTTCCACCTGGAGATGCTTAGGGGTTAATCCTGGCTCTGCACTCAGGAATTACTCCTGGCGATGTTCGGGGGGACCATGTGGGATGCCGGGGATCGAACTCGGGTCAAACATGTGCAAGGCAAATGCCCTCCCTGTTGGACTATCACTCGGGCCCAAGCTGGCATCATTTCTGGAAGAATCTCCCAGCCCCGCTCTGTCACTAGGGGAAACTCAGGCTCGGGGCGGGGGTCCAGCCTAACCACACAGCAGCGAAGCGGGGGTCACACTCAGGCCTGTTCCGAGCAGAAGAAGGTACAGAGGCACCCGGGGGCCCTCCCTGGAAATCCCGACGCTTTGGAGCTGACTGCAGCTTCCTCTCTTGCTCCCTCTGGCCACTCACTGTCCAGGTCACGGTCTGAGCTGACCCGCAGCTTCCCCCTTCCCGCCACCCTGTTCTCTTTCACGCCCCTCCTCCCCCTGCCCCTGCAGTGTCCAGACCGTGACCCCGAGAAGCGCTGCACCCCTCCACTGGTCTTGGTGCAGAGCGTGTAGAGATGGGGGTGGCCCAGTCTCTGGCCGGAGTCCCTGCCTGGGTCATTCTGTCACATCCTTCCTCTCTGTTTTCTTGACTGCAAAGTGGATGTGACGGTGTCCTCCTGGCGGGGCAGCTGTGTGTGTGTGGGGTGGGGGAGGGGGTGTCCCCATCTTCTCAGTGCTCGGAGTACCTCCCGTGGGGGCGGATCTTCCTTGCACCCCAGGTAACATCAGCAGTGTCTCGTCTGCCTGCGATCTGATCTGAGATGGGCCCCCTCGGCCCTCAGCGGCTGTTGCCAATTGCCTGCAACTCGATTGCCTCCTGCTTTGCTGCGCACAGTTCATTGTTGCTACTTTTGATTAAATTTCCAGTCTCTTTCAAGTTTATTTCCCCTGGGTTTCCTGCCTCTCCCAGGCAGAGGGAGCGGGGGCTGAGTCCCAGGCTGGCTGGGCAGGGAGGGGTCATCGGTTCTGGGCAGGACCTTCCCGGTGCAGGGTGGGGGTGCCGGGACCCTCTCCGCTTCTCCCGTGGTGCGTCCCCACACCCCACCCATCTCCTGCTTTCTCTTGCCACCCCCTTCTGCCTATCCTGCTCACCTCGGAGTCGGAGCCGGGTGTGTGTTGGGGACCCTGGGCTCAGGCCTCCCCCGACTCAGCCCCTCCAAGCTGAGTAGCTGGCCCGCCGCCTCCGCGGTGGAGAGGACCCTGGACCTCCTCGGCCCGGCAGCAGGGCCACCTCCCGCAGCTGAGGGTGCTCGCACAGTTTGTCACCGTGACTGACACGTGGGGGTCTGGAAGAGCCGAGTATGGAGCATCGAAGCTGAGACTTGCCCCGGGGTCGGGGAGGCACGAGATGAGCCAACACAGAACCGCAGGTGCAGACTTGGGGGCTTGGGGGTGGGGTGAGGTGACGAGAGTAACCCTCAAGCTCTGCACCCCCACCCCCTCACACTGCCCTGTCTCCCAGCCCCCGAGTGCCCAGAAAAATTGGGAAGCTTCTGGAATCATTTGCTTGTAAGGAGTCTGTTGCTCTCGACTTCTGATTTGGAGGGTTGGAATGTTCCAGACCTGCAGGAAGGTACAGCGGCAGGATGCAGGGACCCACCTCCCCCATCCCCAGAGGTGCCTTCCTCATCTCTCCTTCCTTCCGATTGTTTGAGAGCAAATTACAGCCATCTCAACTCTTCATCTTGAAGTCCCCGGTTCATCTCTGCGGAACAAGGGCTTCTCCTCCATCTCCATAATGACATAATTAGCGTCACCAAGCCTGTCCTGGACCTAATGCGGTGGCTGTGCCCGACCAGCTCCTCCCCCGGCCCTCATCGGTCCCACTAATGACCAGGCGCTGCGTTTCATTACCGCATCCCTTCCTTTAATCTAGGCTCTGGGTCTCACCACTGACATTTTCCAAGACCGCATCAGGTGTCTCAGAGAACTTGCTGTCTGCGCGCCCTGACTGGTTCCGTCCTGATGGATTCAGCTCAAACGTTCCTGGGGCCGGAGCAATAGTACAGAGGGGAAGGCATTTGCCTTGCACACGGCTGACCTGGGTGTGATCCCCAGCGTCCCTTCTGGTCTCCTAACCACCGCCAGGAGTAATTCCTGAGTGCAGAGCCAGGAGGAACCTCTGAGCATT
This sequence comes from Sorex palustris, assembly GCA_028565675.1. Lineage (NCBI taxonomy): Eukaryota > Metazoa > Chordata > Mammalia > Eulipotyphla > Soricidae > Sorex > Sorex palustris. The sequence continues at coordinate 8,015 of JAOXYA010126502.1, forward strand.
GCCAGGTGTGACCCAAAGAGCCAAAAATAAAAACAAGTAAATAAAACCAAAACGCTCCATGTTGAGAACACTGCTCAGGAAAGGCCCGGGTCTGAGAATTGGACCGTCCAGCAGGGCTCGTCCACTGAGGTCACTTGGTGAGGCCACACGTGCCAGAATCCCGCAGCGGACAATCTCCTTTCCCTTTGGGGATGCGTAAGGAATGGAAGGCTGTCTCAAGGTGCTGTGAGTCTGTGGTCACTTCCACTGACCATTCCTGCTGGGCCAGGTGACAGGCAGGCCCTGGAAGCACTGTCCATGCATGGGCGTTAGGTGGACAGCCTGGCGTGTGGCCCAGGTGGATGGCATCACAAAGTGATGATCACAGGTCCCCAAGGGCCATCGCGACCTTCTCTTCAGCCTCATTCTTTGCCTTGGGGCTGCCCAGGTGGCCCGAGCAGGAGACTTGTCCGCAGCCCTGCTGAGCAGCTGCTGGTCTATGCGTGCGTGTGTGTGTGTGTGTGTGTGTGTGTGTGTGGGCACGTGCGCATGTGTGCGTGTGTAGGTGCATTTGTGTGTGTGCACGTGTGTGTATACATACATGCGAGCGACCCATGTGGTAGCTTGGAGTCCAGAGACAGTGCATGTGCTGTGTGTGAGCATGGGTGTGTGCATGTGTGTATGTGTGTCTGTTTGTGACATATGTGTATGTGCGAGCATGGGTGTGTGCATGTGTGTCTGTTTGCGACATATGTGTATGTGAGTGCATGGGTTGTGCATGTGTGTCTGTTTGTGACATATATGCATGTGTGTGCATGGGTATGAGTGTGTATGTGAATGTGTATATGCATGTGTGAGTGTGTGAGCATTGTATGTGTATAAACGTGTGTGCATGTGTCAGGTGTTTGTGTGTGTGTGTGTGTGTGTGTGTGCGTGTGTGTGAGCTTCCGGGTGCTGGACACTGGCCTGGGCGCCCATGGCAGTGGACAGCCTGGCCAGTTCCTGGACTCTGCCCTCTGGAGGAGCCGCTGGCCTGGGCCTGGGCTTCAGACTGAGGCCGAGGCTGGGTCGCCTGTGGCTCCTCCATGGACATCACGGATGCCTCGCAGGTGAGCGCTGGCCAGCAGCTTCCCACCGTGCAGCTGAGCGGACCTTCCCAGGGCCCCGACGCCCCACCCCCACGCCCCTTCTGTGGCCGGAAGGTCCAGAACCACACGGGGGCGGGGGTCAGCCCATCTCGTGCCTTCCCCTCCAGCATGAATAAAGCAGGGCCGGAGTCGAGCGCAGCGGGAGGGCGCTCACCCCGCTCATGGCCGGCCCGGGTTCGAGCCCCTGGCACCCCTGATGATCCCACACAAAGGAGTGATGCCAAGCAGACCTGGAGTCAAGCCCTGAGCACAGTCGTGTGACCCCTCCAAAGGGGGTTCAGGGCCAGAGAGAGTGAGCGGGTGAGGGAGGTTCTTCCTCAGGCCCCCAGCCCCAGGCCCTGCCCGTGCCCTTCCCTGACGCCCTGCCTGGTCCTGGGCAATGCGCTTTAGGGGTCCTGCTGTCCCCTCCCATCTAGGCACTGCCCCTGAGCTAGGGGACAGTCCTGTCCCCTAGTCCCACCTGCTTTCCTGGCAGCCCAGGCCAAGACCCCGCACCCCCAGACTTTAGCTCCCCCAATGGCCGTGCTCCGGGAGCAATTTCTCTGCGTGTGCCCCCGCCCACCCCCCAACCCCCGGCAGAACACACAGGGTCTCCTGCCCTCCGCAGCAGGCCCCGGGCAGCGTGGGGGGACAGGACCAGGAGCCCCGCTCAGGCCTCCCCAGCCCACAGGAAGAAGCCGTTGCCACAGTGACGGGTCCCTTTGTTCACCTCCCCAAGGCCGACCCACCCACCTGGGCACGGGGTTCTCCAGGCACCTGCCCACACTGAGTCCTCCAGTTGCAGCTCTGTGCTGGGACCTCCAGCAGCGCCTGCCTCCAGAGGGCAAAGAGCAAGCCCTGTCCCAGCCCTAAGACCCCCTAAGCCCTCTCCTCTGCACTCACCCTACTGGGGTGGTGAAGGGGGAAGGGGTGGAGGGCTCAATAAACTGGACCTTTGCTGGCGTTGCATGGAGCAATGGGATGGTGCCACCAGGGACAGTCCCGGCTGGGGAAAGACCATCCCTGGAGGGGCCGGGGGGCTCCTCCCTGGCTCCTAAGCCAGCTCGGGGGTCCTAGTCAGGGATACTGAAGGCTCTGGCCTCCTGCCTGGCAACTTGTTCTCTGGGGCCAGGAAGGATTTTCTTTCTTTTTATTTTTTTAATTTTTTTATTTTTTCTTTTTGGGTCACACCCGGCGATGCACAGGAGTTACTCCTGGTTCATGCACTCAGGAATTACTCCTGGCGG
>JAOXYA010126511.1:0-10367 GCA_028565675.1 Sorex palustris
GTTCGATTCCCAGCATCCCATAGGGTCCCCTGAGCACCGCCAGGAGTGATTCCTGAGTGTAGAGCCAGGAGGAACCCCTGAGCACCGCCAGGTGTCCCAAAAAGAAAAAAGAAGAAAAGGGTGTTCAGTATGTAGAGAATGCTGTCCAGATAGTTCAAAAATAAAAAGTCTCATTTCAGAAAAATTTTCTGCAAGCCTCCCATGGGGCAGGTACAACCGAGATGCTTGGAACATCACAACGGGCCAAGCTTTTAATAACCTTATCCCAGAGGGCTTCTTGTGTGTAAATCTACCCTCACAGTATGTAATCCTGAATGGAGGAGTCAAAAGAAGTTTCCAATCCGTATACATCTGGAACCTTCCAACTCATCCCAAACTTTCTTTTCTTATTTTTAAATGTGGGGTGCTTCACGACTTTGAGTGTCACCTTGCACAGGGCCATCTCATCAGCTGCCGAAGTGAGCACCAAACTTCCTTTCCACGTGCCCTCTTGCCTGCACGAAAGCTCTGCTGTGCGTGTTCGAGCCTCAGGGAGCAAACCTGCACACACCCCAGGATGCTTCTCTGGTGCCGGAGGAGGAAGCGGACTCCTCAGCAGTGAGCCTCCCTCCCTCGGCACGAGGGGACTCCAAGTCAGGACAGGGGAAGGCCCGTCTAGTCCATCCAATCCTCCGGGGGGAAATCAAGGCACCTAACGGAAAACGCCTGCCTGTCCACTTGAGAAAGCGCACGGGGCTTCACGTGGAAGAAAAGCCTGGTTTTTCTGCTAATAAATTATTCGTGGTTTTTCTTCTAATAAAGTATTCCCTTACAGGGGGCCGGAGCGATGGCACAGCGGGGAGGGCGTTTGCCTTGCACATGGCCAACCTGGGTTCGATTCCCAGCATCCCATAGGGGTCTCCCAGCACTGCCAGGAGTAATTCCCAAGTGCAGAGCCAGGAGTAACCCCTGTGCATCGCCAGGTGTGACCCACAAAGCAAAGAAAAAAAAAAGAAGAAAAAGAAAAGAAAGTATTCTCTTACAGAATTTACAACAACAAGGAACAGAAGAACAGGGAAGAAACCCGCGAATTGTCCATCCCGCATCCTAATAAAGCCGCTGCCCAGGAACACTTTCCTGCTGCTTGCGGCACTGACACCCGCGTGCTCTGGGCCACAGAAGCCAAAACAGAATCTCCAGTTCAGGCCCACAAGGGTTTAAGATTAAACTAATCGCTACAGACAGAGTAAGGAAGTGCTACGTAAGTCGAGCACAAAAACAAGGGTAAGAATAGAAGCCATGAGCATCTCGGGTCACCGCCCCACGGGACTCGGGAGAGGGAAGCCCACCAACCCGCCAGGATTCCAGAAACACCTCAGTGGCTCACGTGAGCCGGAGATGCCTGGGAAGACCGGGCGCTTGCCGACCGGAATACATGCAAAGGACAGACCCTCCGGGGCAGGGCCAGACGAGGCGGCCACACCCCCCACTGGCTTGGGCTCAGAGCCCCTGTCCACTCCGCTGTTCTGGCCAGGACACACAGACCCCGACGCTGCTACTCGGTAAAAGCCAGCCGCGTGGAGCCCCCGCTAGCCAGTCGGGCCTCGGCATCTTCAGCCTCCCGTCTCTTCCGAGAAAGGGCCCAGAGCCTCCAACCGAGGCCACTGAAGGGGAAAGGGCCACAAAGGGGCAGGGTCTCACACAAACCGCAAAGAGGGACCGGACAAGCACAGAGGGCCCAGTGAGTCACGGGCCTTCCTGAACACGCTCGGCCTGGTCATGGACAGCCAAGTCCCTGGGGTCTTTGGGACGCTCGGGTTCAAGGGGGAGCAGGGGCCCCTTGACAGGAAGTGGTACCTGGGTGTCCTATCGCCCCCAAGCTACAGTCACTGGGTGAAGGAGACGGCGCCTAGGGCTCGGCCCGCAGCCTCAAGATGTTCATTCGATGCCCCCCAGCAACCCCCCCCCCCAGCCCCCAGTGCACACGCGCCAGGGCCTGGGGGAGAGCAAAGGCAGGAGGGGACAGGGAGCCACGCGAGACCCTCCGGGCTGTGAGCTCTGCAATGGCTGAAGCGGAGCAAGCGTCCCTCACTGAGCGCGGCCGAGACACGGCAGTGTACAGGAGGGGTTAGTCGCCTCTTCCTCAGTGAGCCCGCAGCCTGACTCAGCTTGGGCACCCAGCAGAGTCCTGCGATTCTCCAGCACCTGCGGCCACCGCGAGCAGGCAAGGGCCCGCAGCCACTGTCCTGAGTCGGATCTGGGCTAACAAGGAGGAAGATGCCGCCAGCACACCCAGGGTGAAACGGTGCCAGGCTTCCAGGCGGCGGGAAAGAAGCCAGCGGCACTGCCTGGCCTACGGACGCGGGTTCCTCCGGACCCTGAGCGTGGGCTCAGAACGGCCGTGGTGGGGGGCCCACCCCGGCTCCAGCGGAGGATTCCACGAGCCTTTCAAGGGTTACCACGTCCTGCTCCTCCTCCAGAGGCCAACCCAAATCCGCAACAAAAGCACAGTTCAACACCAGGAAAACCACCTCTTTTGTGCTCCGGGAGAAAGGCAAGTTGGTCATCAAGAAGGCAAAGGGCTTTATTCTTCTCTAGCAACGCTCCCTTTTTGAAAACCAGCCCGGTAATTTTCCAAGGGGCACCGGTACTCTTCCACTCACCACAGCGTTGAGGCTGTGGAAACGACACCCGCCGCGTGTGACTGGCCGCACACGTGTGCCTTGTGTCTTCTCCCCTCTGCTCCACAGGGGATGGGTCCACAGACCCGCCTCCATGCGCACCAGGGTCTCCTCAGCCTTCTACCGGGTTGCTGTGTCGGTTCCGTAAACTCTTTGCACTCTCCCCGTCGCTGTGACATTTGTCGGTTCTGGAATGCCGCCTCAGCCTTTTGACGCTTCCTGGGGTTCGCTGGGACGGGCTCTTCTCACCACCTGGACACCTGTCCTCCCCTCTCCTCCTTCAGAGTTGTGACCGGGTGGAAAAATGTCCACGCCAACGGCCGGCTGTCACTGCACTGTCCACACTGCCTTGGCTGAGAACGGGCCACGGTTTCCTTAGGTCAAGAAAGCCCGGACTGCATCCTGGACTTGGTCAACTGCTGGGCTGTGGATATCCAGGGCTCGGTCACGTTCCTCGAGAATACGCCGCCATCACGACGAGAACGGGCGACCTTGCGGGCTGCACGACCCGTGAACTCCGGCCTGCGGCCTAAGTCTCAGACGATCGCTGCACCTTCAGCTTAGCTCAATGCTTCCCAATGAGGGTAACAGTGCTCCCCAACCCAGGGGCCACTGGGACAAGGTGGGGGGGGGTTGGGTGAGTAGTAGTAACCTGAGCGCAACTGTGGCTGCGGGGGGTGGGGGGAGGCACGGATTTTGTTCATATAAAGGAGACTGCCAAGGGCGACACAGGTGACTGTTTTCCTGACAAGGCTGAGTTTTGGGACCTCTGATGCTCCCTCACACAAGACACAAGACACAGGGACTGAGAAAAGTGGGGACTTGCGATCTCCTTTCTGGACCCTCTGCCCCAACACACACACACACACACACACACACACACACACACACGTACGTTTCTCTCTCAAATGGCCATGGATGCTCTACATTGTCCTATGATTTTTTTTTTCGTCTAAAACGACTTTTCTGTCAGAGTTTTAAGTGCCGTCACTGTGCCGTCCTCTGACGGGTCAGGTCGGAACACCTCAAGGCATCTGTCTCTCGTCCAGAGCTGATGGTCTGCTCAGGCAATAGCCGTGAGCAGGAAGCCCGCATGGCCAACCTCGCCCAGGCGCTCCCCCCCCTTTCCTTATGGTGCCGCGGGCAGGAGTCGGGAGCGGGAGACCACACGGGCTGTGCAGCCCCGCTTACCGCTCTGGGCCCAGCGAGCAGGGGGACCAGCTTCCAGGAGGCAGCTCGCAGCAGCCGGCACACCGGTCAAGGACTCCACCAGGACCGGCGGAGCAACTCCCCCGCCCTTTGGGGGAGGGAGGGGACGGGCAAAGGCACAGATGCGCTCTGCATGTCACACGAGCATCATTTTGGAGACAGAATTCACCCAAGGTTCCAGCTGCACACCACACGCGATTCGCCGGACGAGGCACACGCAGGCGGGCTCGATGGGCCCGAGGGCCTTCCTGGCTTCCTGTCACTCCCGCACGAATAGGATCACTGCTGACTAACGCAGCAAGACCAGGCTTCTAGCGGCCAAAGGAACCGGGCTCCTAACTGCGGTCAATGACTGTGTCAAGGTAACAAGGTTTCTTCCTGCAGGAATGACGGGGCCACAGTACCTAGGGTTCTACAGTCAATGAGCGTCAAGTAAGCAGGTTCCTAACTGCAGTCCATGGCCGAGAGGAACCAGGCCCCTCGCAGTCTGTGGATGTCACGGCAGGCGCCGAGGGAGGGCTTGTTCGTCCGTGAGACAGTGACCACCGTTTCTGGTGCGTCTGCTGTGTGCTGAAGGGCGTTCAGAGTGGCTAACCCCTGGTTTCTCAGCCACTCCCCATCCCAGGTGAGGGCGCTCATCGGCACAAAACCGCACCCAGGGAGGAGCGCGCCCCCTGCCTCCTCGCCAACGATGCGCGCCCGCGTGCTCGAAGCCCCGACAGAGGCCGATTCTGCCTGACCTTGTCTTGGTTCCCTTTGTCCTTGTAACACAGGTTCCCAATCAGGCGAATGAGGTGGGACCGGAAGCCCTCCACCACACTGGACACGTCCCCGTCGGCCCGGACACTGCTGGAGGTGCTGAAGATGTTCGTGCCGTCGGCGCCAGCCACGTGGATCAGGCGTAAGAGATCTGCAAGAAAAACCAGGAACCACGTTTCCCACGGGCAGTCTGTGCTAGTTTCCCACAAACAAACATCAGCGTTTTCAATGGACTGAAATTCAAAAATAATACTAGACGCCAACTCTGAGTTTCAATAGAAGGCCTAACCCCGGACAAGAGGACTGGGGCTCAGCTGCTCAGGCCCTGCCGTGGGCTCAGGGAGGGCCCCGTGGTTCTGCTACGGCCTCACCAGCCCCCACAAGGTGGTATTTTTGTTTTAAATTCCCTCGTGACTCTGGTTCTGGGGAGACAAGCTGTAAGGATTACCCACATGAAAACTTCCTACTCGTCCACAACTAAGTTGCCCCTTCCACCATCTATCTTCCTTCTTTCTCTTTCCTTTGCAGGGGGGCAGAAGGCCACACCCAGCAGTGCTCAGTGGCTCGGTGCTCAAGAATGCCCCCCGGCAGTGCTCAGGGGACCGTCTGCGTTTCTCGGGACTCGAGCCAGGAACATGGCCACCGCAGCTACAGGCCAAGTGTCCAACTTGCTATGCTATCCCGCTGGACATCTTCGATTAGAAGCCACACCCAGTACTCAGGGGTGACACCCACATTCAGCACGGCAGTCCAGAGACCAGGCGGTGCCAGGGATCGAATCTGGGGTCCCACACGCCAAGCATGTGCTCCAGTCATCCCCACCGACTCCCTAGTCTCCACCACCTTTCTTAGGAAAAGATTTTCCGGGGCGAGGGGAATGACGGGATGGACGCGGACGGGGTGGAGGGCTGCGGGCACCTGGGAGCAGTGGGCACAGTGACCGGACATTAAAACCCTGCAGTCTGGACGAACGCAACCACTGAGCCTGAACTACAGCCAACACGCTGACCAGGGGGCTGAAGGGCCAGTGTAGCAGGGAGGACGCTAACCTTGCACACATCCGTGCCCATCACCCCGATGGTTCCCCATCAACATCAGGAGGGATCCCCGAGCACAGAGTCAGGAGTCAGATCAGAGCACAACTGAGTGTGACTCCCCCAAACCAAAAAGCCACCGGCCCAATTAATTTGATTTTTAAAAGAAGTGGGGGAGGAAGGGTTTTTTGCTTTCAACGTCTTTCTTGTTTGTTTTCACTTCCGAATTCTCCATGAAGGAGCTCCAGGCCCGGAGAGTTAGTAAGTCAGGAGTACCAGTGGGTACACGGCTACTGAGAAGGGGACCCTGAGAGAAACCAAGACGCGTGCTGGTTTGAGCCCGATACCCAGGAGGCAGAACGAGCTCCTCTCCCAGATACGCCAGCGACTGTCTTTAGCGGCACTAACGCTGTCTTCCCACCGCCAAGGCCTGGGCCCTCGCCCGCGGGCTGAAAGACAGCCTCCCCGGAAGATGCACCTCGTTTCTGGAATCCCATCGAACTCTCACGACACGTGCCAAGGCAGGGTCTCTCCCAGTGCGCTAGCAGAGAAAGGCTCGTGGGCTTCTGTTTCGGGCAGCACCCGCATGAGAAGGGTCTGGCCCAGTGCAAACGCTTTCGTCGTAAGAATTCAACTTTCCAGTTCATGACTTTAATTTTTCACGTAAAAAAAAAAAAAAAAAAAGAATCGGGGCTGGAGCGATAGCACAGCGGGTGGGGCGTTTGCCTTGCACGCAGCCAACATGGCTCACATGGGTTCGATTCCCAGCATCCCATATAGTCCCCTGAGCACCGCCAGGAGCAGTTCCTGAGTGCATGAGCCAGGAGTGGCCCCTGAGCATCGCCGGGTGTGACCCAAAAAGCAAAAAAAAAAAAAAGAAAAAGAAAAGAATCACTGCATTCCAATTAAAACTCTGATAGGAGATTCCAAACATTCCTCCGGCTTACAGCTAACACAGCCCTGTCGGGATCCAGATTCGTCTTCCTGAGCGTGCGTCTCCTGAAGGGCGTAATCTCCTCGAGACAGAACCAGTGGAGTGTGGCTAACCACAGGAACCAACTCCGCTTGAATTATTTTGCAGACAGCTTTTTTAGCGAAGGCGGGAATATTTCACACAAGATTTCTTATTTAAAACTGACTGCAAACTTAGTATGTGTCAGGCCCTGTTCATCCTGTTCCATGCGCTGTATGTAACTGAGGGAATTTACTAGGAAATCTCGTTAAAACTGAGGCCGGGAAGGCAGGTGCCCGAGTGCCCGCCTGGCACACAGCCGACCCCAGCCCCTCCCCGGCCACGGCCCCAGTGGTCCCAAACACCACAGCATCCTCGGACCGCAGCGTTGACCCGCCGGCCCAGCTGGCTGGGACATGCTAGAAGCGGTCCCTGGGTCCCCCGAGAAGACTGGGGAGGATCCCCAACCCAAAAAACACTTTCGGTAAAACCACAGTAATGTAAAAATCACCATTATCATCACTTCCGCCCTGCACCATCACTGCCACAATCACTACTGGCGAAGCAGCCACTGCGCGGCCCGAGTGACGGGCACAGGCCTCATCGACAGCCGGGGTCTGGAGGGAAACGGCTGAGTAGCAGCCAAACACCTGCTTAAGACCCCTGATTAAGAAAAACCGGGGTAAAAACCCCAGTGAAATTTCAGCGCACACAAGACCGGGCATGGCTGGGCGTCTATGTCAGGACCGTTGAGGTGTGGTAAGACCAGGCGTGACTGGGGTCTACGTCAGTCAGAAACGACGACGAGTGGGTCAGACTGGGCGTGGCTGGGAGTCCCGGTCAGTCAGGCTCTTGAGCTGAACAAAGGCGTGGGGGTCTCCTCACCGATCGTCTTCTCCAGCAAGCCAGGGAAGACCTGCAGGTAACTGAGCAGCTCGGTGTTTGTGCTCATCTCACACAGGACGTCCAGAAGCCGGATGGTGGCCAGCACCTCCTAAACGAGAAGGAAACAGGACGTGAGGCCTCCGCGACTTGACTGGCCTCACAACCAGCTGTCAGCGGAGGCAGCATGACCATCCTCAATGCGGGGCACGGTCCCGAGCACAGCATAGGCACGCCGGGCCAGCCACCAGCCGCGGGCATCGGCCGCCGGGCGGCTCGATCGGAACCATCACGCATCCCCTCAGGGCCTAGAGCCACACAAGACGTTCAGAATTGCTGGCTAGTACCTAACATCTATGCAGATACTCTTTTCAAAGTGCTCCAGCAGCAAGTTCTACTTGAAAGGTAACAAACGTCTCAAGAAATAAATGAATTTCTTGTCCACAGAATCCTGTAAAATGCTGCGGTTGTGGCGGGAGTCTCGGCTGCAGATTTCAAGAACTTGCATTATATACGTTTAGAGATAAACAGCGTATTTCATCAGCAAAGAGCACTACCGCATATCCACAGCATGGAATTTAGGAGGTCACATGAAGTTTTTAAATTGCAACTCTGTGCTGGGGTAAAAATCTCAAATAATAATGGTGGGTCTGGTGTCTAAATATTGAATGTGATCAAAGTAGAAGAGAGTAATGTGGAAATCATCTGCCTCACAGGTAGGGGGAGGGCGTGGGATGGGGTATACTGGGGCCTTTGGGGGTGGAGAATGGGCACCGATGAAGGTACGGGTGTTTCAATGTATCACCGAGACTTAGACCCAAAAACTTTGTAACTGCTCTCACGATGATTCAAGAAATAAAATTATAAAAAAGGGGGAAAAAAAAGTAAGGTGGAGTTCATGCACAATTCAATCAGCTAATCAGTGGCTGAATAAATAGCAGTACTCCTACATAAAAAAAATAAACAAATAAGCTGCAACTCTGAAGCACATTTTGAAGCTCATTTTGAAAGTACACATTATTCGGGAGCTGGGGAGCCAGGACAGGTCAGGCGCTTCCCCTGCATGCAGCCAACTCGGGTTCAGTCCTGGCACCGCATATGGTATTCCAAGCCCCACTGGGAGTGAACCCTGAGTGCACAACCAGGAATAAGTCCTGCTGGGTTTGGCCTAAATCCCCCCACCTCCAAACGCACAAATTATTTTACGTAATGTGGTAGGTGCTATAATTTAAAAATACCCTTCAAAACAAAAGTCACTCCTTTTGCTCATTCTACATTATTGGGCTAATTCTACTATTCTTTCATCAGGAAACGTGAAAGATTGTTTTCTTTTCCTCTTTGGAGGGGCTGGAAGTCTTAAACTCATGCTCTGCCAATTGAGCTGACCTCTCCAGCCTTACAGGTAGCATTTGAATGAGAATTCCGAAAATTCACAATCGACAGTAAGGGAACAAAACAAATTTGTAATGCCGCCTGCCTGTACCAGCGCACGTGGGTGGGTGCCCCCCCAGACACCCCTCCTCAGCCAGAGAACAGCTGCTGGTCTGGACTCGGGCAGAGTTCATCCAGGGTGTCGCCGGACATCCTGTCAGATACCAAGGAGGCAAGCAGAGACTTCTAGGGTCAGAGAAAGGGCCAGAAGCAACTTCGCAACGAGGCACCGCTGGCCAGCACTGGTACCCTGGACCACTGGCCGGAATCCCAGCTGCACTGGATTAGAAACAGACCCACTGGTTTAACAGCCATGCCTTCGTGACGGGCAGAGCCAAACAAAACAACTGACCGCCGTCATCTCTGGAAGATACCACAAAACCAGCCCTCTGCTTTGAAGACTGGGAATCAAAGACGGGGGTGGGAAGGAGTCACGAGTTTACTTGGGAGGGTGGGGGGAGTTTACTTCGAGGGGCCGGAGCAATAGTACAGCAGGGAGGGCGTTTGCCTTGCACGCGGCCGACCTGGGTTCAATCCCTGGCATCCTATAGGGTCCCCTGAGCACCGCCAGGAATGATTTCTGAGTGCAGAGCCAGGAGGAACCCCTGAGCATCGCTGCGTATGACCCAAAAAGCAAGAAAAAAAAATAGTTTACTTCACTTTCCATGGCTGAAGTGTACCTGGTCTACTCGACAGTCACTGAGGGCAAGTGTGGCTTCAGAGAGTGTTTCACGCTTGGTGCACAGGAATCCTGGGGTGGGTACCTGGCACCCTCTGTCCCCTGAGCAGCACCCGAGTGACCCCAGGCACAGGGCTCAGCCAGGTGGGACCCAAAAGTCCAACAGAAAGATTACTGAAGACAAGGATGATTTCAGGTGTCAGGGAGACCGCCCCCAAGGCTAGAGCACGTGGCCGGCCCCCACCCCCACCCCTGCTTCCCACCCCAGCCGAGTGGCCACCAGCACTGTGGCGTGGGGTAGCAGGGACGGTGGGGCTGATCGGCCAGTGAGTGAGAAGCAGAGGCGCCCACGTCCTTCCCGGCTTCCTCAGGTCCCTGTGAGGCAGCACCCGGTTCTCGCCTGTGTTTTCTTTTCTTCCTTGTAATACAACTTCCTTACTAAAAAGAAACCTATTTGACAGACAAATAAACCAGGGCAATGGAAGGGTAAGTTCGAAGATCTTCACCCCAACAATGCAAGCAGTCAAGATAGGAACGCAGGGCTCTTCCGGAAGACGGAGGCCATCTGATGGCCCAAGGACACCCACTCGCACCTACGCCTGACCCCTACTCAGAAACAAGCTTCAGGCTAGTCAGAATTGCAGTCTGCGGACTAGAGGAACGTGGAAGAGTGTATTTCCGCTAGAGCAGGCCCCAGTAACGTCTCCTTCGTCCTAGCCCTGAGATTTTTTTTTTTAAAGTGCCATATTCAAGGCTCTTTC
>JAOXYA010126541.1:0-10367 GCA_028565675.1 Sorex palustris
ATAACACCCAAAAGGAGAGAGAGAACAAAAGGGAATGCCCTGCCACAGAGGCAGGGTGGGGTGGGGGGATGGGGGGTGAGAGGGATATTGGGACCTGTGGTGGTGGAAAATGGGCACTGGTGAAGGGATGGGTACTTGATCATTCTATAATTGAAACCCAAGCACAAAAATTTTTATGTCTACAACTGTGCCTCATGGTGTTTCACTAATAAAAATTAAATAAATAAATAAATAAATAAATAAATAAAAATTTTAGTATTCATGGAGCCCAGGCAATAGTTTATTAGATTTCAGGGTTGTCTCTCTGAAAGACAAATCGGGTAGATTAGACAACTTTTTAAAACATTTTTCTTTTTTTAAATTTTTTAAATTTTGTTTTAATGAATCACCATGAGATATAGTTACAGACTTACAAACTTGCATGATTACGTTCCCATCATAAAATGTTCGATTTCCCATCCCTTTATTTGTGCCCTTTCTCTATCTCCAATGTATCCCCCCTATTTCCCCTCCCCCCCATTCTGAAAATATTTTTGGTATATCTATAAAGCATTTTTGTCCTGGAGAAAAAAAGCTTTCCCTGGCCTAAGGAGGGAAAAAAAAATAATGCCCACAGCATAATTTTCCCCCTTTCTTTTGCATTCTGATCAGTCTGCTGTAAAAGACATTGTTAAGCTTCTATCATTTGTTATTTTAATGGATATGTAAAAATCAGTCTTCTTGGAAGCTAGAGAGAATAGTACAGGGGTGAGGAACTTGAATGGCAGTGTTGAGGTTCTCAGGTTGACTCCTAGCACTGCAAAAAGTTCTCCAAGCACTGCCAAGAGCAATTCCTGCACCTGGTGTGGCTCAATAGAAACCAAACAAAAATCAATTTATTTGCAATTAGGAAATCATGTATTTTTTCTCACATAAGAAATAAGTGGATACTAAATAGAGATGAAAATGTATAATGGATATCAAATGCCCTTAAAATATCTCTCATCATTGACTCATTAGTTAGAAGAGGGAAAATGATCCCAAATTTATAGTGGAGAAACTGAACAATGCTTTGACTGAGTCACAATTAACGCAACAATGTGTCCCCAGATGTGAGGCAATGAGGAGACATGCCCCTGACTACATAATAACCTTGCCCAAGAAGGCTGTATCTTAGGGGTTTAATGCAAATCTCAGAAGAATCTTAAATACTATCTGAGGAGCCAACTCTCTGAATGTTAACTTAGAACTCCTGTTATCCAGAATGAAAATATGTGTCTACATTTTGGTTAAACTCAATTTAGGTATTTTAAATCTTTCTGAATCCTTTATTCCAAGAGAATATCAACACTAATAGCAAATTATTTATATGGAAGCTTGGCATATTTTCAGTTATTTATTTCATTGTTATAAACGTTTTCATTATCAAACAAAAATAATATCACAAATGAGTAAAGAACTCAATCCAAAAAGTTATATGAAGAGCAATAAAGCAAACATAATGAAATGGAGGGAAAGAATAAAGTTAAAAGCAGAAAATAAATAATTAAATGAATTAGATCATATTACTCAAAGAACAAGTTCTCTTAGAGAGAACAATGAATTTTTATGGCAAATATAATATCGAAAAAAATTGTAGAATTAATCTTAAAAATATGATTTAGTCAGAAACATAGGTATTTCTTTCAAAGCACTTTATAAAAAATGCATATATTACCAATCCTTACAGAAAGTAGTACAAGATTGAAAACAGACAAAATATGAAACAAATCGATTTGAAAAATGTTATGGAATAGTAAGATTCATATAAATATCTAGACCCAGATACAGTTTTATAGATTCATTATTTTAAAATCATAGGGACAGAAATTCTCTTATTATATACATTTTTCTATCACTAAAAATAGTATAAAGTCTCATTGTTATATCATATAATGAGTCTAATTCTATGGCACAAATCTAATAAAAGACAAGGAAAACAAAATTGTAAAACAAAGTAAAATATGAAAATAAATTCAGTGTGATTGCTTTACCTGATTCATTAATAAGTGTGGACTTTCTTTTTCTCAAATTTATTTTTTGAAGTATTATGATTTATCATTCTAATAGTGATAGTCTCACACATATATCATTTCAACACCTCATCCATCACAAGAATGCCCACTTCCCTCCACAAATTTTCCAGACACCTATCTTATACATCCCCAAAGCCCACCACAGGTAAGCTCAGTTCGGTGGACTCACACTCTACTTCTATTGCATTTAAGCTATTTGTTTAGCCATTTATTGCTCCCTTTATCTATTTTTGTATTTTATTTTTCAGAAATTCTTTTAATTAATATTTTAGTTGATAAAATTCTTATAGATTTTTGTTTTATTTACAAGTTTTAGGGCTACTTTGATTCTATCTGTGATCAATTTCTGTTTTCAAAGTGCATTGGAAAAGGAGAGTGATAAAGGAGAGTTAAAGAGTTAAAGTCGGGGCTGGAGCAATAGCACAGCGGGTAGGGTGTTTGCCTTGCACGAGGCCCACCTGGGTTCGATTCCCAGTATCCCACATGGTCCCCCGAGCACCACCAGGAGTGATTCCTGAGTAACCAGGAGCAACCCCCGAGTGTCGCAGGGTGTGACGCAAAAAAAAAAGAGTTAAAGTCTTCTGCTACTATTAAGTTACTTAAATAGTTGTAGTAAATCTACTTCTAATATTTCTAGCAGTGTCATTCCATGTGAGCACAGTAAGAGATATAAACATCTCATTATACATTCCAAAGTCCTCAGGACAGGTTAGTCTTCCTAGCCCTAGCAGGGTCCTAGTCTCGTCGCTACCTACTTTGCATCATGATGGCATTTGTCTATGATAAAGCCCTCAACTTATACTTTAGTATTGTGGCGCTTTGGCCTGGCCCATTTCGATGCCAGGGTAGCTCACAGCTTGCCTAGGTCCATTCAGTCAATCGTTGGAACCCTGCTTTTGGGGTGCTAGGAACTAAGGGCAACTGAGTCAAGAAAGCAGATGCCCAGGAGTAAATATTATTCAGTCAATCAACTCCCAAGTAACAAAGCATAATTTTGTCTTCCTGTGTCCATACAGAAAGGACATTGCTTACAAGTTCAGTGCCCTTAGATGGGTGTGACCTGATAAACCTAAGCTACCTGAGGAAGGACAAAACAGTGTTATCCTACATTTGGTGTTATTAGAACAATGTCATCAGCAAAGCGGAGGTGTTGAAGTTGCCTACTGTCTATCTTTACTCACATTCCTTCCCATTCCAGTCACACAACGTTCTCGAGGGGGCACTGAAGAGTTTCGGTGAAACGGTATCACTCAGCTGAACCCCTCTCTTTACGTTAATGATTACCTCCATTTAGAATGGTAAGATCCTCGTAGTGAATACGCAATATACCTCATAGAGGATCCTGATGTTCAATACAAAC
Organism: Sorex palustris; assembly: GCA_028565675.1. Taxonomy (NCBI): domain Eukaryota; kingdom Metazoa; phylum Chordata; class Mammalia; order Eulipotyphla; family Soricidae; genus Sorex; species Sorex palustris. Next base: position 3,415 of record JAOXYA010126541.1, read on the forward strand.
TCAGTGTTTGAATGCCCTGTTTGGCTAGGGCCTCGATGACCTGTTTAGTCTAAACAGAATCAAAGGCCTTCTTTAAATCACTGAACACTAGACAGAGCAACATCTTGAACTCCCAAGAAACCTTAATGAGCTTGGTTATCATGTGGATATGGTCGATTGTGCTGAATCTTTTTCGGAAACCAGCTTGCTCGCATGGTTGTCTTTCATCTGGTGTTCTGCCAATCCTATTCAACATGACTGAGTGAACAGCTTGTAGATGACAGACAATAGGCAGATCAGGTGATAGTTGCCAATGTCGTAGATGTCTCCCTTTTTGTACAGTATTACAGTCCTGCTGGTTTTCCATTGGGATGGAGCCTTGCATTCAGAGAGGAAGCATGTGAAGAGTCGAGCCAGTGTATTGATGAGTACTGATGGCAGATTCTTCAGGTGTTTGGGTCTGACCTTGTCTAGGCCAGGTGCTGTTCGCCTCTTTACTGATGAAATGGCATGTCAGATTTCAGAAGGGAGAATGTTGGGAACAACATATCCATCTTGTGGAATTTGGTATGTGAGCGGTGGACATGGCTATTGAGATCCAAGTAGAAATCATGGACAATCTTCTCCATTGTTCTTCTGGAAGATGTGATAGATCCATCAGGACATTGAAGGGCAGTCATCTTGGTCTTATAGTTGGCGAAGGACAAGCGGGTATTGCACATGTTTTTCCCAACTTCTGCCGCATCTGCCAGCACTGCTGCTCTTCTTTCTTTGAGGTCTTCCTTGATCACTTCTCTGCACTGCTTTGCGAGCATGGACATTCACGTGTGGTTGCTTGAGGCTTGTGCCAAGCCACGTTGGCGAATGAGCTCGAGAGTTTTCAAAGACAGGCATCTTTTTGTGGCTCTCTCTCTCTTGGCAGTCCTCACACAATCATGGAGTCAATCATACTCCTCGTCAATGTTGTCAACAATGGCATCATCCCATGTTGCAACAATAGTGCCGAAAAGCTCTCAATTAGTGGTCATTCTGGAGTTCTCTTCTTAAACTTTGCAGCCCCACTCTGTGAAGTAGAATTCTGCATGAAGGAGATGGTGGTCGATCCGTTTGCAATTTTCAGGACAACAGCGACATCAGTCAGGCAAAACCGTCAATTGAATATGATGTGGTCAATTTTATTGTGAAACTGTCCACCGGGAGACTCCCATGTCCAACGTTTAGATTCGGCATTCTCAATTGTTATCATGATGGTCTTGGTCGACATGATGAACTCAGTCTCTCACCCTGTTCATTCCATTTTAGGCCATGGGTCCCGATGGAGTTCTTCGGCTGATCTTCTTGGTCCTATCTTGGCATTAAAATCACTGACAGTGATCTTATAGAAGGTGTGGTCTTGTTTATAGAACTTCTCCAGCTCCATGTAGAACTTCTAAATATCTCCTTCATCATAATTGGATGTTGGTGCGTAGGCAACAAAAATAGAAACTGCCAGCAATGAGCCACATCTATTAAAGTTGTAATTGTCCAATTCGGGTTGTTATGCATTCAAATGAATCAAACTTAATGTCCAAGTTCATGTTGACAACAAAACCGACACCACCGACGTCTCTTGTCACATGTTCCAAGGAACAGTACTTTTCCAGTGTGGAAAACGGCATGATGTGATCGATGCCTTCTCGTCTCTGTCAGACCAATGATGTAGTACTTGATGTTTCGCACTTGCACCATCAGGTCCTCAATGGATGCATCCGGTGCCGGTATACGTGCATTGAAAGTACAGACAGTCATTTTTGTCTTTCTTCATTTTGGCAGCCTAGTTCGGCCCTGAGACTTTCTCAGCCTCTCCTTGCTCGTCCTTCTTAATGCTGCCATATTGGTGGCTCTTTCAAGGTCAAGAGAATGAGACCCATTGCATTTACTGTTTTTGGCATATTGAATATACCACAGAGAGCTTTCCAGGTTCTGCCGTGTGGGCAAGACACTCTCTGTAGATTGCCAGGTTCTCTCAGAAGTATAGAGGCTTTTAGGGCGACCTCCAATCGTCCTTTGCAGGCGTGCCCATGGTTCAAACCATATTTGAACCCCATCAAATATGATGCGGTAACCTTGTATTACGTGGAACTCCAAATGCTTGAAAAAAGTAAGGATTCTCTACCCTGGGGCTTTCTGTAAGCGTGTTTTATTTTGATCCGTTCCAGGGGAAGGGGAGAAGCTCCTCAGTGGTGCCCGGTAGGGTCCCCCTCTCGGGAAAACTCTGCCAAGTGTGGGTCCAAAGGTTTGGGGTGCAGTTCAGTGTTCAGCCACCAGGGTTGGCACTGCTGATGTCACATGCAGCAGTGCAGATGCAGGGAGGGGAGGACAAAGGGATCCTGCGTTTGAACTGGGGTCTTTTGCCAGTCTGGCATGTACCCCAGCTCTTTGAGCCATTGTCCTGGCATGTGGTGACATTTCGAACCCATTTCAAATTCACACATAAACCAGGTTATCGGCGTTCATCTTAGGCATGAAGAATGTATTTGCTGGAGTTGAAAAAGCATAAATTGAAGCTTCTCCACTTGAGTCAAGAGAAGATTCTTGACACAGAGTTCCCCTTCAATAAAGACGTTAAGTTAAAAATAAAACAACTTAAATTCTCTGAAACTGACAACGTTTTAATATGACGTCACTCAGTCCCCCTCCTCTACCCCTCATGGAAGTCGTCATAAACAAGAAATTGACAAACACATCTCTGATCGGTTTTTTGCTCAGAGTCTCACATTTTCCAAATGGGGGGACAGCGTTGGAAAGAGCATGATACAAAAGAATGCACTCCAAAAATTATTTTTTTTAAAAAAAAAGGATTGGGGCATTCAAGCACTGTCATTCAGACAATTCCAGGCAAGAGATGAAGAGGAGAGAAACGGGCATTTCACCCTGGGTTATTCGTTTGGAAATTGGCACCTGACCCCCACAGCAAAAGCATTTCAGACACACCCACCCCTCTTTTGTGAGACTGACCCTGACCCAAGGGTGGCTCTATCGGGGGGAGCAGGGCCTGGAGTTATCAGAAGGAAACTCCACAAAAGTTCTTCAAGGAAAACCCGAATCCAATCCCTGATGCCGGAGGTGTAGTCGCCTCTAACAACCGGGACCATACCACACTGGTCACCAGCCACCAAATCTGACTCGGCCCCCAGGACTTCAGCCCCCAGCTGTCAGCGGGACCCTCTGAGTCCTGGGTGAGGCCCCTCCCACCCCACAGTCCCTTCCTCCCTGGCCTGCTCCAGGCGAGAACAGCCCCCATCCTACTGACCTGTCATCCTGGGATACTTGGGATGCTCGGGATGCACAGTGCAGTTGCCTAGAGCTCATCCTAGCAGATCAGGGTCCAAGACCGACCGCTGGGTTGGAGAGACCTGCAATGAGACAAACCCTGCCCCACCACCAGGAATTATTAACGGACACGACTCCTATTGGTCCACGTTCTGCCCCGCTCCTCTCTCCTAGGCTGTTGCTAAAGGCCCAGGGCAGCACACTGGTTTCTAGGGGAGGGCTCAAAGGGGCGTGCTCTGTAGCCAGGAAACCCTTCTGCTCCACCACCAACTGTCACTGGGGCTGGCTCCAGCCACCAGCTTCTCTTCCCTATTACTAGAAGCTGACGTTAGTCTACAGACCCTGAGCTTCATCACCAGAGCTAGTGCTCCGATGTGGGTTAAGCTTTTCTGCCTGTTTTGCAAAACCCAGAACAAATACCCAGACCTTGGCTCTAATTCATTAGAAGGCCTCAGTGGAACCTATATATAAGTTTTAGGAATTAAGATCAATCTTAGGACATTTGAAGTTTAAGTTTAGGCAACAAGAGATCTGTCCAGGGTTCCATAAGGTCCACCTGCCACATTTGTATTTGGGGGGTTTAGCACTTCCTAGTTGAGGAACTTTCTACAAAACATGCTGTGCACCTGGCCACCCCAGGACTTTGAAGTTGGCATTGGGCACAATGAGTGTAGACGTACCCATTACAAACGTGTCTCCCCCAAACCTTGTGATTGCAGCTCAAAAGATAAAGAATCTCAGACAACCCTACCTTTCCTTAGCATTTCTGGTTCTCAGATGCAGGGTAACAAAATGAAAGGTGACTGACAGTTACTGGAATTTTACATTTAAATAAATGCACAATGCCTTCATCTTTGTTTTTTTGGATCTTTCAATATTTTTTGTTAATTTTATTGTAATGAACCACCATGACATACAGTTACAGACTTTTTATAAATGTTACAAATTTTCATGATTGCATTTTGATCTTGAAATCTTTTGAGAGCAATATAAAATGGTTTGTAGAAAGCTCATAGCTCTGGGCATGTTGTATGGTAATTCCTCAGTGTAATACTCAGGAAGATTAAGGTGTTTTATTGGAGTGACAGAGAAGCTATGCGTTTCTCAATATATATTGTGTTATTTTGTTCAATTTAAATAGTTTGTCTCTTGGTTAGGTAGTGTCTACAAGGTCTTATAAACATGTTTCCTTTCCCCTAGCAATGAGGCAAGGTAGTATAGAAGTCCAGTCTTTCATCCCAAAGCAGCCCCCAGAAGCTTGATGGCTGGATCCCCGTCAGTGTAGTACCTAAGTACCTAAAGTCAAACTCATTGCATACTTTGAAGATTGAGCTAATAGTACTTTGGTTTTTCTTTTGTTTTGTGGCCTCACCTAGTTCTGGTGCTGAGATGCTTGTGTGCATTCTATGACCCAGAACTGCCTCCCTGCCTCCCCAGGGCTCCCTAAAAGAGAGTCTGATGGTAAATATGGCCCCTTTAATGCAGAGTTGCTAGCACACATAGAAGGTCCAAAGGGGGGAAGAGGGGGTGAGGTAAGGACATAGGTGTGATTGGTCATTTACATAGATAAACATTTGGCAGAGGAAATTCTTTTGGGGAGATTCACTCAAGAAGACACTCTTTCCCAGGGACATCTACATTGTTTTAATCTTTCCCTCTAGTTGTATAAGTTATCAATACTTGCAGTTGTTTGGATAAACACAGTGAGAGACAAAGATCCCAACACTTAGGGGTCTGGGCTCTGAGAGCAAGCAAGGCTTTTACCGTAAATCCCAGACTAAGTCCTCAGATGAGATCAGCTTGTCCTTCCCCATGGAGGTCCTGTCTCTTAGGTTGTAACAGCTTGCATCAAGACCATGCATTTATGCCTTCTAGAATGTCCCTCTTCGATGCTGGGTAGCTTTGCCACTTGCCCCGGTCCACCCCAGTCCCACGGCAAGCCCTCCCTTTGGGGCTGTTAGGCACTACAGCAACTGAAGCCTGACTCAAGTAATTATGACGAAGTAATTATACCCAGGAACAGATATATCTCAGTCAATGAGTTCCCAGATACTAGGAGCAATGCATTAATGGTGTCTCTGTGTTTAACCAAAGAACACTGCTCTATAATAAAATATAACCAGACTATAGGGGAGTTAAAAAAGCAGGTACAAATATACAGCACTTCAAATACTGTCACGGTTATCCCATTGTTCATTGATTTGCTTGAGCAGGCCCAGTAACGTCTCCATTGCACGACTTGTTGTTACTGTGTTTGGCATATCAAATTCGTCACAGGTAGCTTTCCAGGCTTTGGAAGTATAGCACAGCGCATAGGGCATTTGCCTGGCAAGTGGCCAATATGGCCAACCCAAGTCTGATTCCTCCATCCCTCTCGGAGAGCCCAGCAAGCTATAGAGAGTATCTCGCCCGCACGGCAAAGTCTGGCAGCCAACCGTGACATATTCGATATGCCAAACACAGCTAACAACTGTCACAATGGAGATGTTACTTGGGACAGCTTGAGCAAATCGATGAACAATGGGAGTGCCCCAACCCACAGGACTAGTCAACGTGGATAACCGGGAGAGGGTGCGTGAGTGGGAAAAAAGAGAGAGACAGAAGAATGGGAGCAAGTCAAGACTCTGATCAAGCTCCAAATTTATTTCTCCCAAGCTAGCTTGGGGGAAGATAGCTCAACCCGTATCACAGAAGGCAAGCTCTCCTTCATGGAAAGGGCATTAACCAGTGGGAGAAGTAGGGGCCCATCCCCCAGTCACTATTAAGGATCCTTTTAGTGGGGAGGGGAATATTATTCAGATACAACCTCTATGCAGATAGGCGTGCTTCTACGAGCTCAAGATGGCCTCTGAAGGCTCCTCGTATTCAGCAGATACTGCCTGGCTCCACCCCTCGGAGGTGCCCATAGCATCATCACAACTGCCCTGAAATGCAGCTGCCCTAGTTCGGGTGCAAGGAGCCAGTAGTTGCACAAGGAGTGGTTGTACAGATCCATCCAGGCACCTCTAGCCCTTGATCAGCAAGATCCAATCAATGGTAATGAATTTGGGTGGGTTTTGATGCCAGAGAGTCAATCTGCTTTTTTACGAAAGCCATAACTCTATTAAACAAAAACGGGGCCAGGGATATTACTATCAGGGTTCCAGGAATTTTTTACATCAAGGGAAAGTGTCCCAGTAGAAATACCAGTTAAATTAGACTTATAAAAGCAAGTAAAATTATCTGGAACTGTAGACAGCACATGATGGGGAAAATAATACAAAGGTCTATTATCATCACAGGGCTTAATTCAGAGAAATTAAGGGTATCATTAATCAGCAAGCTCGAGGCATATAGGGGGAACCTCATAGGAGGGGCACATACACAACCAGCACCCTTGAGAACACCCAACCTGAGTAGCATTAAGCAATTTATAGGAATATTTCAACAATTCAAGTAAAAAGTTAAAGGTCCAAGAATGTATTGGGTTAACTTGTTGTACAAAAGCTTCCAAAGCCTGGGATGCATGAGCCAACTGTTAATATAAAAAGGAAGGTTATGCGATAGCATAGCGGTAGGGCTTTCGCCTTACACGCGGCCAACATCGCCGACCCGAGTTCGATTCCTCTGCCCCTCTCGGAGAGCCCGGCAAGCTACTGAGAGTATCTCGCCCGCACAGCAGA
>JAOXYA010126552.1:0-10367 GCA_028565675.1 Sorex palustris
CTCTTTGTGGATGGAGCTGAGCAAGGGGCCAGATTCCAGGGGCTGCAGCATCAGAGAAGGTGCTCCCCTGGGCATTATGGTTACTCAACAGTTGTAAAGAAGCAAACTTATTTGTTAGATTTCTCATTGTTCTTCCAGAGGGATAACAGAATGAGCACTTTAGAGTTCACCACATTGATTTGGACACATACTGCTATCCCAGCTCCCTGCAGAAATTATCATTTAAAAAGAAAGCCATGAAAATAAAGAGTGTTACCTTAAAAAAAAATTAAAAGGTAAGAGAACATCAAAGCAGATAGGACAAAGCTCTGTGGAAGCTGGAGCATCAATTGAGGGGAGAAAAACCAAAATTTAACTGCGAAAGAGAAGCCAAAGGAGGTGGGTTCTCCTTCCCCAACCACCACCACCATCACCACCACAATGATGAAAGAGCCAGAAAACCTCCAAAACTGGAGGTAGCAGGTCCAGTAAGGTGAGCGTGGGAGATGGGGCTAAAATGGAGAGGCTGTCTCTAACAGACACCTGTGTGACTTCGTCCGGAGCAGCAGGAGGATTAGGGGGCTGGTACTCAAGAAATAAAACATGAGGAGAACATGAGAACACCAACCACAGCTGCATCCTAGGATCCTGCACCCTGCACCCTCTCCTCCCCAGGTCTCCGCAATGAACTACAAAATGTCCATCTCCAAGAAAGAAAAGTTACATGGAAAACTCTTGGGAGGAAAGTGGACCTCCATCCCTGAACAAATTGAACAGGAAGTAGAAACATTTCAGGTTTTCCTGGGAAAACAAACCAGCCCCCAAACTCTTACCCCACTGGCAGAGTTGTGGTCTAACAGTCACATTCAGGCACACATCCAGAGATCCCATTTGGTCTTTTGGGAATTCTCTCTTAATTATGACTGGATCATCAAATATTTGGATGGAGTCTCCAACATGAGATGATAGGAACATAGGTAAAAGAAAATGAAAAAAAAAATTAGAGCCAGAGCGATAGTATAGTGGCTAGGGCACTTGCCTTGCATGCAGCCAACCTGGGTTTGATCCCCGGAAGCCCATATGGTCCTCTAAACCCACCAAGAGTGATTTCTGAGCTCAGAGACAGGTTCATCCTGAGCACCACTGGGTATGACTCCAAACCACAAAAGGGAAAAAAAAAGAAAAAAGATTTAATATAGGTTAATTAAAATGTCCAAAAATTAGCAGCAATATCTTCCAAGAAATAAGAGATTCTATAATCATGAAACATAAATGCGATTTATATAAAAAAAAACTTTTTTCCAGCGGGCACTTGCAGGGCACTTGCAGTACCAACTCACTGCACTCAGGGAACCACTTCTGGTGGAGTTTGGGGGACCATATGGTGCTGGGGATTGAACCTGAGTCAGCTGCTTGCAAAGCAAGTGCCTTACCCTCAGGATTATCTCTCTAGTCCAAAAGCAAACTCAGAAAATAAGACAACTCCAGAAACTAAAAGTTTAGATATTTTTAATGAGTGAAATTTAAATGAAATTCCCTAAAGAAGCAGGAAAAAGATAAAGAAGAGTAGTAGAAGTAAGAAAGAGGAATAGTCCAGTAGGTACAATAATAACTATATAAAATAAATTTCAGGGGTGGAAAGCAATTGGGGAAACAGAGGGGGAGGGGAAGAAAGGCCCCCTCCCCATCCCCCAGCGGGAAAAAAAAAGCACATCCCATCTAAAAGCTAAAACTTTTCAGTATGTAGAGATTTGAAAATTCCAAGCACCATGAATACATGCACACATGCTAAGGCACATCAGCTATGAAATTTCAAAACAGCAGTTATAAATAGAAAATCAATCTAACCCAGAAGAAAAGAGAAGGAATAAAGTTATGACAAATCAGAATGGAACTGGTCATCTCAACCACTTTTGGAAGTAGAGCAGCAACAGAGAAATTCACAGTTTGGAGATAAAACGATTCCCCATCTAGAACTCCGTACCCTGAAACGCTCTGAATCAAGTATGAAGGCAGAAAAGGAGATATTCTCAGACCTGAAAGGATCCAAAATATTCACCTCCTATGAGCCCTCTCTGAAAAGGTTACTGCAGGATGCATTCCCCTTTCTGGGAAACTTATTCATCTAAAAATAGGTTAAAGTTCCCTGGGACAAAACCTATCCATGTATGTACTGTCTCATTGGGATTGCCGTTAGCTTCACAGAACAAGGCATCAACTGAAGTTAGAGACGTGAACTCTGGGAAATCTAGAAAACAGGGTATTCAATTGGGGATGATGGGCAAGAGACATAGTGCAGGGGCTAAGGTATTTGCCTTGCATGCAGTTGACCAGAGTCTGATGCCTGGAAACATTTACAGTCCCCTAAGCATGCCAGGAGTATTTCCCTGAGCACAGAGCCAGAAGTAATCCCTGAGCACTGCTGGGTGTGGGCCCCCCAAACAACCAACCAACAACAAAAACCAGTGGGGAACCAAGATAATGGACCATGAGGAGAATGAAGGCACAGTCCCTTCCAGAAGGGGCACAGTGATGGCTGGCTGTCTGCACCAACTATAATGACATAGGTTTTTATTATCATAGGTTTTCAGGGGAAAATTTGTGGAAAAATTAGAAATAACCACATACAAATTTTTTTAATAAAATGACCCACTAATCCAGAAAAAAAAGTTTTTTTCTGATAACATCCAGAATGACTCAGCCCTACGTAAAATATACAATGTCAATAACACATGAGCATTTATGGAGGACTTCAATAAAATGGTGATGTTTTGAAAGATGAAAGGGAGATATGCAGATAATAGAACAAATGATTCTTCATTATTTCACAGAAAATAGTAGAGGAAACATACAAAACAGCACTCAGTGTCATACTAATAATAAATATAAATTAAGAAACCAGAAGGAAAAAGTTGACATATCACAGCAGCTTTGGGGGAAAGGGGATCACAAGAGAGGTACATACAAGGAATAAATTCCCATACAAGCCCAGAATTCTGGTTCTCCATGAACAAGTCATCGATGCCACACTGATGTATGACTTTGATTATAAAGAGAGCATCTTTAAAAACTGAAAAAAAAAGAATGAATTAGCCATCACCCTGTATTTGCCACCTCCAAAATACTAGCAAACTTCTCCCCCTAGGTGTCATTAAGACATTCAACTACATAAAAGGGGGAGGCTTAGATCACCATGACCTCAGTGTTTAGAGAAGGACAGAGACAGAAAGAAATCAAGAGAGGAAGAAGATAACTGGAAGCAATGGGTGAACAGGCACCAGGGCTTCAATATACTGGGGATACGGGTGAGTGGGAGAGCCAGAGATCCAAATCACAGACTCAACAACACTGAAAACGTAAGGTCTAAGCTACCACCACTGAAACTTCGTAATATGCCTGTCAAGTTGACCGGTGGGGATAGGGTGGGCGTTGGGAACACTGATAAAGGGAAATTGACACTGGTGGTGGCATTGTTGTTGAAATATTATATGCCTAAAACTCAACTACAAAACTTTATAAATCATAGTTCTTGAATTGAAAAATAAAATAAATAAAAGGCGTGTATGTGGGGATAGGGAGAAGAGGAAGAGGCCAGGACTTGAGAGAAATTCAACTACTTTGAGAAGTTCCCAAAGCTTTGCATTATTTCACAAAAGAGAGCAGCTTTAAGAACTGGTATGGTGATGCTGTGACAATACCTTGCATGGACAATAAAAGGCTTTAAAATTAACAATGTGCAGTGATTTTGCAATTCGGTCCCAACAACCTTGCCGTGCAACAGGACACTGCATTTTTTAGGTGAGGGCACTAGGTTTCAGAGACAGCAACAACACTGAAGACTAGCAAGTGAGACACCAACAGGCAAACCCCATTTTCACACCCAGACACAAATACATACACAGTGGCCATATCTTCTAATACAGGGACACACTGGCAAGACCTACTTTCTAATTTTATTTGTGTCTTTGTCTATTTAATATAGATAAGAATAGACAGTTTTGAATGAAGGTTGTCAGAAGGGAAAAGTTTTCACATGACTCAGCAACACCATTTCTGGGAATATACTCCTGAGGTGCAAAAACACACAGCAGAAATGACATCTGCACTTGTATGTTCATTGGAGCAATGTTCACAATAGCCAGAAAATGGAAACAATCCAAGTGCCTGAGAACAGATGACTAAACCATCTTTAACAGATGGTTAAAGAAAATATGGTACATCTACACAATGGAATACTATACAGCTGTTAGAAAGACAATGACGTCATAAAATTCATTTATAAATGGATGGACATGGAGAATATCATGCTGAGTGAAATAAATCAGAAGAAGGACAGACAGAATGGCTTCATTCATTTGTGATGTATATATAAAATATAGTATGAGACTAACACCCAAGGACAGTAGAAACAAGGGTCAGAATGAATGGTCCATAGTTGGAAGCCTGCCTCAAGGGCTGTTGGAGACGGCAGATAGGATAGAGAAGGGACCATTGTGACAATGATGGTTGGAGGGATTGCTCAGGATGGGAGCTGCGTGCTGAAAGTGAGTAAAGTACCAAACAAGATGGCCTCTCAGTGTCTGTATTGCAAACCATAATGCCCAAAAGGAAAGAGAGAGAAAGAGAGAGATAAGAAATGTGCCTACCATAGAGGCAGGCTGGGGAGGCCAGAGGTGGCAGGAGGGATACAGGAGATATTGGTGGTGGGAAATGCACACCTGTGGAGTGAGGAGTGCTGGAACACTGTATGATTGAAACCTGATCACAATCACAAAAGCTTTGTAACAGTATCACACAACGATTCAATAAAAAAAGGGGAAAAAATCCCAAAATTGGATTTTTTTATTTATATGGAAAGAAATACAATGTTTTGCAACTCAAAGCTTCATATTATTAAATGGACTTGTGACATCACTTGGTAGTCTCTAGACTATTAATATCTATATTGGGTTGAAAGAGTTAATAGAGTTTTCCCATCCTAATCCTGAAATGAACTCGTGGGCCGTGTCTCCTCATCAGACAGGCCATGTGGGCGGTGGGCCCAAGACTGTTTAAGGCTCTGGGTGGCCTTGACGGGGATCCTATTCCTTCTGGTATGCTCAGGTCATTCTGATCTCCAGCTCACTTCCTTCTATCCTATTTTTCTCTATTTTCCACTTAGATGAGAAAAATGATTTTCCGACATGCAGGGTGCAAGCTGGCTCCGGGCACTGCTGTGCAATGTACCCAGTGCAGAGAACAAGCTGGGCTCCCTCTTATTCTCCAGGAGCGAGCAGGAGCGCCAGGGCAAGAACGGTCATGCTGACTCTTCCCCCACAAGGCTGGACTCCACTTACCGAAGATTAATTCTGAAAAGAGCCTGCAGTTTGCAGCTGAAAGCAGATCTCTCCTGGCCACAAACGATCTGTATTTCTATTAACGGGCCCAGCCCGTCTCTATTCATGTCATAGTATTAGACAGTAACACAGCCCTTTGACAGTGAACAATAGTTAGGCTAGTTGACAATCGTTTTTCTAATAAGTTCATAACACATATTTCTCCCATTAATTTGCTCTCTGCGGAGAGGAAGAACCTTTCGACTTAATTCATCAAAATGCCAACAATATGATGTGAGGGGGTTTCTGCAAATAGACTAGACAGAAAGTCCTATGCTTAGAAGCAGCCCTATTCCTAAATTTTCTGTACAGTTACTTATTTAGAACTAAGGACAACTTTGTTTAGCCAAATATGATTAAGTAATCATATCAAATGTGAATGCCAGAAGGCAACCAATCTTAGAAGAAAATATATTTATACAGATATATATATACATATATATAAGCACACAAGGCTCAACCTTTAACAACATATTACTAATCTTTTATGGAAGGGCTTAATTGCTCCTAGGTGAAATACAACAATCTTTACACACTTTCCTCTGAGAAACCTTTCCAGGATCATTTTTAGTGGATTATTAATAACAGGCAACACAAAACAAACTATTTTGGTTCTGCTTAGGGGGCAGGGTTTGGGGCTCAGGATGGAAACATTCAAAATATGGTGGTGGGAAGGTATAATGGTGGTGGGATTGGTGTTTGAATATTAAATGTGAACAACTTTATAAAAATTAAATTAAATTAAAAAAATAAATATGTAAAAAAAAAACCCAAAAATGTAAATGCTAGTGATCAGACTACTGCAGTTAAAACTGAGTTTCATGTTCAGACTCCGAAAAGATCTCACATTCTCCTTACTCAGTCTTTCTTAAGTTCCTGGCTCTGAAATTCCCGATGTCCCACCATCTACTCTCTGGAATATCTAAGTGGACCCTGGTTCCCCCATTGTCGTGGCCACCAGAGGGAAACTAGGGGTCTCCCCGCTTCATGAGGGTAGGAGAAAAGCACTCACCCACTTTGAAATATTTAGTGACAAGAGAGGGTGAAGGGCCAACCTTCAAGGCAAGGATTTCTCTGTAAGAAGCACTGGGCTGGGGCTGGAGCAATAGGGCGTTTGCCCTGTACGCGGGTGACCCGGGTTAGATTCCCAGCATCCCATATGGTCCCCTGAGCACTGCCAGGAGTAATTTCTGAGTGCAGAGCCAGGTGTGACCCAAAAAGAAAAAAAAAAAAACAAGAACCACTGGATTTACCCACATTTAGTACAAGGCTTTACCCGTTTGCCTGCAAAGCTCCAATGAGCCTCTGTTGACTGTAAAATCCATATTCTCCTGGTGGATTCCAGGCCTTCAAGGTTGAGCATTTACCTTTCCTTCCCTGCCTGATCTTTCACTGTGTACCTCCAGGATTAAAGTGGAATCGTCCCACAGCTCATACTGCGGCCCAAACACATCCTGCGTTTCCACCCACCAAATCCCTGCACTCCCTGTCCTGCTGTCCAGAGGTTTTCCAGCACTCCCTCCTGTGCCCCCTCACCTCCTGGCATACTTACTGACACCCTGGAGCACTGCCTCCCAACAGAACGAACCTCTCTCCCTGTCCTCTGTATTCATGTTCAACCGTTGGGGCCTGCTCTTTCCTTGAGGACCCGCTGCTGGCGTGGAGCAGGCAGAGAGAGAGAGAGAGGACCTGCTAACGCTGCTTCATGCATGGAGTTCTAAGTAACAGACCCCGTGGAAAGTCCTGCACTCCTTGACAATATTCAAATGATCAATTCTGGGAACTGTTCAAAGATGAGAAGTAAATGGATGGGTTTTTCGAGATCCTGTTTCTAGCTTGCTACTTAGGATCTGGGACAAATATCTTCACTTCCTCCTTGAAGGCACAAGTAACATCAGCCTGTTCCAAAATTTTCTTCTGCTCTTCAGTCTAACTAAAGTGCCCTTCTGGAATCCTCCACCTCCTGTCAACATTGGACTTGGCACTCAACATTGTTGAAAGTCAGCTTCTTGCCTTTTTCCCTGGCTAGACTGAAAATTATCAATAAAGCAGATTATTATTTCTAATCCAGGTCTAGCACTAAGCATAATGTGATTCATAGAAGTCATTAAAGGAGATGTCCTATCTGTTTCTCCAATAGTTATAAGTAACTTGAAGCAACTTGTAGATAGGTATCATAAAGTATTTAACCTTGGTTTCCTTAACAAGAGCCTGAAAGTTGTGCTTTGCACATGAAAGAAGTGTAGATAAAACATGCAATGTTTTACCCCGAGGACTGCTCAGGTTATAATACATGGGTGAGAAGAAAACTAATGGTTCTCCCAATGCTGCACATTTCCCAATTTTCAAAATCAAAATTTGAAAAAAAAGGGCTCAGCATGTGGGAAAACCTCAGAGGCCCTCAAAATTCATGAACTTCATTTTTCATAGTCTGGGGCTTCTCTCCTTTTCTATTTCTCATCATCCTACCAAATTATCTCACTCCCTTTGGCTGAAGATACACATCACCCTGGTTATTTTTAGAATACCCCTGTGTGCAATATTGGCAGTTTAAAGCACCAGAGAGAATCTGCACAAACACACAGGGAATCTCCTGGGATGCTCGCTTTGTCCTTGATGCTGTTTTCGCGGCGTCCTGGGGTCTTTCCTCTAGGAACCAGGTGAGCCTCACATTTGAGCTCAAGTCTGTGCTTTCCCTTAGAAGTTCATAAAGCACAGATATATATATATGTATATATATATACATATATATATCATAAAAATATTTTGAACATGATGAGAAAGACTGTTCAGAACAAAACCAGGAAACATAATAAGCAATGTCTGGGGCACACGCAGAACCTGAAGCAACACATCCATACTCTCTCATATCTTTCAACACAGTCATATCTTCGATCGAGGACCAAGCCCTAGCCCACAGTTCAGTTATCTACCAATGGAGAAACAATAATCTTCCACCACACTTCACTGCATCCCCACATGCAACGACCACAGGCTGTGTCAGGACTGGCGTAACAACCAGTCTACCTGCGAGCTGTAAATGTTTCCTCTTGCACAGAGCCTGCATGCTTGGTGATATAGGGCACTAGGTAGTTTACAAAGAGGAGACAGCCTGTGCCCTCAGGAGAACCATCAGCAGAGAAGGGACATCTGACAAGAAGATGTGGGAGCACCAAGAACACCCTTTCCTAAAACCGACATTGCTCTCTCCCCTTCCTAATTAAGCCAATAAAGATCTAACTTCTTAATCTGAAAACTGGATTTCTTTTTATTTAATTTTTTAAAAAAATTTTATTGAATCACCATGAGCTACACTTACAAAGTTTTCAGGTTTGAGTTTCAGTCATACAATGATCAAACACCCATCAGTGTACATTTTTGACCACCAATGTCCCCAGTATCCCGGCCCCTTACCCCGTTCTACCCCTCCCCCTGCCCCTATGGCAGACAATTTTCCTCTTTCTCTCTCTACTTATGGGCATTGTGGTTTGCAATGCAGACACTGAGAGGCCATCATGTTTGGCCCTTTATCTACTTTCAGCATACATCTCCCATCCCGAGCGATCCCTCCAACCATCACTGACTTAGTGATCCCTTCTCTATCCCAGCTGTCTTCTCCCCCAGTTCATGAGGCAGGCTTCCTGGAGGAAGGCAACCGTGGATCAATCTTCCTGGCCCGGTCTCTACTGTCCTTGGGTGTTAGTCTCATGTTATGGTATTTTATATTCCACAAATGAGTGCAGAACTTCTATGTCTGTCCCTCTCTTTCTAACTCATTTAACTTAGCATGATACTCTCCATGACCATCCACTTATAAGCAAACTTCATGACTTCATCTTTCCTAACAGCTGCATAGTATTCCATTGCGTGGATGTGCCCGTTTCTTTAACCAGTCGTCTGTTCTCAGACACTCAGGTTGTTTCCAGATTCTGGCTATTGTGAACAAACAGGTGCAGATGTCATTTCTACTGTGCCTTTATGCACCCTCAGGATATATTCCCAGAAGTGGTATTGCTGAATTATATGGAAGCTCATTTTCTAAGAAAACTAGATTTCTTAACTTAAGATTTGTAACATTTAGGGGTCAGAGAGAGAGAGAGAGAGAGAGAGAGTGCTCAGGGTTAAGGCACTTGCCTTGCACATGGCTGACCTCCATTTGATCTGGCACCACATATGTTCTCCCAGTTCTGCCAGGAGTTATCCCTGAGCACAGAACCAGGAGGAAGCCCTGAGCACTGCTGGGTGTGTCCCCAAAACCATACAAATTTTTTTAAAAAATAAATAAATTATGTAACATTACAAAACGAATGAATGATGAGAAGTTTCTATATAGGTTTGATGCCATGTCACAAGTCCCTCAAAGCACTGCTGTTCATTGGAACTTTCTATAGTGACAAAAGTGCTCAGTCTGTGCTATTCCACAGGTTGTGACTGCCATGCATGGCTAGTAAACCTGTCCTGTGCTTCTTTCTTTGGATAGGAACATGAGGCTACTGCCTACTAATAAAATGGTATCCACTGGACAAAATAAATTATCTTCTTGGATACCAAGTAAGTTTCGATCCATATACAAATGGGTTTCTAGATCAGCTTTGTGTCTACATACTAGGACAAAGTTGAACCAAGCCTTTCAATAGCTGAAAGCAGTTTAAGAAGAGTTGATCACAGGGATTTTTCACCGGCAGTATTGTTTAAGGGCAGGGCAGACACCACTTGAAAAACAGAGATACTGTAGAAACAAGGGCACGGAGGACTGGTGCACGGTTGGAAGCCTACCTCAAATGCTGGGGGAGAAGGCAGCTGGGATAGAGAAGGGACTACCATAACAATAATAGTTGGGAATGATCACTCTGGAGAAGAACTGTGTGCTGAAAACAGATAAAGGAACAAACATGATAACCTCTCAGTACCTGTACTTCAAATCCCAATGCCCCAAAGGGAGTGTGTGTGTGTGTGTGTGTGGAGGGGGGGGGGGTGGATGGATGGATGGTTGGATGGATGGATGGATGAGTG
>JAOXYA010126575.1:0-21972 GCA_028565675.1 Sorex palustris
ACAAAGCTTTCGGGTCTAAGTCTCGGTCATACAATGAAACACCCGTACCTTCACCAGTGCCCATTCTCCACCCCCAATTTAGCTTATTTTTTAATCCATTTTTTTTCTTCCATTGGTTTTGTCCTTTCCTACTTACATTTTTTTCATTGAATCGTATTCTTTCTTTTCATTTTTTTTGTGTTTGAACTGTTTCATTTCTTACTTTACAGTTAATAACTTAAAAATAGCATTTTGACAGTAATATTTTTATTGTGTAGTGCTAAATTTTTTGTGTGATGCTCCTGTCTTTTGGTTGATTTTTGGGAGAGGGGGTCAGTAGCCTTTGCTAGTTTGGCGTCTTGCTGGAAACTTGAAGAATCCCCAGCACTAAAGTTATTTTTGCCCAGTCTCTCCCATACTGTAATCACGTGACAACGACCATGTCTCAGTTATTGATTGCTTCATCCCTGGGACCTTGCCCATTTGGATATTTTGGGCAAATAGCAAGCACTGTAATAAAGCAGTCAGTCATAGGCTTTTCACATTTTTTCCTTTCTGAAATAAATAGTGTCTCTAAAAACTTTACAGCTTCTCAGTTTCTAAATTTGAGCTCTGATTGTGTTGTTTACTTGGTTTCATTTTAAACTTGCATCTGACACTCGCCATCCAGACAGTAGGGGGTAGGAGGTGGGGCACAGTCTGGTTTTCGTCCTTCCCCCAGCCGGCCTGTGAGGGGGCCTGTCTGACGAGCACACGCCATGGTTGGGC
Organism: Sorex palustris; assembly: GCA_028565675.1. Classification (NCBI taxonomy): domain Eukaryota; kingdom Metazoa; phylum Chordata; class Mammalia; order Eulipotyphla; family Soricidae; genus Sorex; species Sorex palustris. Next base: position 748 of record JAOXYA010126575.1, read on the forward strand.
TGCAGATGCCTTTCTACATCTAGAGAAGCTCTCCTGAGGCAGACCACATGGCCTGAAAAATCTCTGACTTTAACACTTTCAAAATTCACCTAGGTAATGGATGTTTTCATTTTGTTTTGCTGGTTTTTGTTTGTTGGGGGCAGAGTGGTGTCAGGTTTCAGATCCAGCCTTGGGCTTGCAGAGCCTGCTTTTAGCTGCTGAGGTCTCTGGGCCCTGGGCATGGGTTTGGAAGGCATGCGCCTTGATTTCTGCATTAGGGAAAGAACTAACTAGAAGTTTCCCCACATTCCAAAAGCCTAAATAGGAAGATTTCATGATTCAGATCTACAGCCTGTTTTATCTGGTTTGATTTGCTTTGCTTTGCTTTGGTCTTGGAGCCACACTGGGCAGTGCTCAGGGCTTAGTCCTGGCTCTGCACTGGTGGACTTAGGGGACCATGTTGGGTGGTGAGGATTGAACCCGGGTTGGCTGCATGCAAGGCAAGCTCCCTCCCCACTGTACTATCACTCTGGGTCCTTGCAGCCTGTTTTTAAAAGAGAACTTTGCATGCTGTATTACATTTATAAAAGAGACAGGCATTATTAATGTCGGGAGGGATTCAGAGGTGAAAGACTTGCTTTTGGCACCCAACATATATAGCACACAGTGCCGGTTCAGTTAGAATTTGTTGAAAGATCAAACACACTACCAAATGCTCTTTAATGCTCCTGTCATTCTAAGGGGAAGGAAATCTTTGTAGGTGAAACAAAGTAAACAAAAGCAGTCTGAAATGTGTAGGCTAATTTCAGATAGGCACTTATCATTGATGCTGGTGGTAGTTTCCCAGCCCTTCTCATTCGGTGGCCCCTTCTGGCCTTGTTTTCCTGTGCCACCTCCTACCTCCACCACTACCTACTGGTTGACATCCTTAGCCTTATGCCTTTGCCCCCATTTTTGCAGTTCTCTTCTATGGCCACCTTGGAGTATCCTCAAGGCACTCAGTTATGAACCACTTTTAGAAATTAAGGATGATGATGATAATGATGATGATGATGATGATGATGATGATGATGATGATGGGGATAGGGTAAAAATGACCCAATTTTAGAGGGGGAACACACACCTCTTGACTGTATTCACGGTTCACTCCTGGCTCTGACCTCTGGAATCACTCCTGGTGGGGTTTAGGGGACCGTGTGGGGTATCAGGAATCAAACCTTCATCAGCCATGTGTTAGTACCCTGCCTTCTGTACTTTCTCTCCAGCCCCTAAAATGGGGGATTAAATAAACTACTGTATGACTAATAGTTTTCTTGGTATCTATAATGACCATTTGAAAATACAGGATTATTTTTCTGTAAAAACAATCTATTATTTTCCTTAAAATAGCCTATATTCCTTTATAGCAGGTTTCTGTGCTGTTTATACTATAAAAGAAAAAAATGGTAATTCAAATATTTTTTTTTAATTAAGCATACATATAAGAAGGAAACTTCAATTGAAACATACATTGCTTATCTCAAAAAAAAATTACTGTTTTGTTTTTATGCTGCACCCAGCTGTGTGGGATTAAGGTTCACTCATGGTGGGACTCAGGAAACCAGATGGGGTGCTGGGGATCAAACCTAGGCAGTTGGCCACAGGCAGTCTCAGGCCCCTAAATAAAAAAAATTTTTTATGATGTCAGAAATTCCTGTAAAGGTAGGTAATAAGGAAAGAAAATTTAAAGAATAGTTTAAAGTTTTAAAGAAAAGACAAAAGCAGAAAAACACATTGTGATAAGGAGATTGTGAAGGGTACAAAGGAAGTAACAGAAGATTGATGTGGGGGATGGAGCAGACAGAAGGTGGGGGACAGTGTGGGTAGGCATTGGCACCTGGGCGCCGCTGTGGCACCTGGCATTGTCTGTCTAAAGCCTGAGCACAATCTTAATATCACAGTGCCAGAGAAACTCCCTCCCGGCAGCTAACCCTGGGCATGTGGGTCACTAGCAGTAGACAGGCAGGAGGAAGCAGAGGGCCTTTGAGGAGGTGAGAGAACAGGGCCCGCAGCCCTCTGGTTCGACACTGGAGGTGACCGCATGTCCTGTGAAATGTGACCCCTGGGTTGTTTCTCAGGACAGCAGGGCATGCACACACACATGCACATACATGTAAAGAGTGTTTCCATGGTTCTCCAGGTGCAGGGCACTGACCGAAGTGTGCATTGCCTTCCTTTGTTCAAATTGAAGTCGAACCTATCCTGTGATGTGGGTGGGGAGGCACAGCCCTGTGAGCATCCGTGGGCTGGCGGGAGGTCTTGAGCATGAACCCATCTGTGCTGTGCTTCCTTCCCCCAGAGTTTCCGGATTGAAGGTGGTGGGAGAGCCATTCTCGCCTGCTTTTCACCTGCAGCTGCAGGAGAGCACGGGGTCTCGGGAGAAGGATGTCCAGCTCCTGCAGGAGATTGTCAGTCAAGTGAGTAGCCAGTTTGCGTGGCTTTGTAAAACGGTGTCTTGTGTCCCAAGAATCGGTGTCAGGGGAGTTAGGGGCCACTCATACACCTGACCCTTCCCAGTGATCCATCTCGACCAGCTGTGAGGAAGCTGGGTGGTCAGGGAAAAGTGTCTGTCTGAAGTCCCAGCAGCAGGGATTTCAGCAGGTGGCTCAACCTGTTGAGAATCCTGTATCCCAGTGGTTAACCTCAGTGCGTTACTCAAACGGGAACCACAGAAAGGAAGCGCAGGGCGGGAGAAAAACCAGTGGACAGAAAGCGTCCCTGTAGTCGGCTCCTCTCTGACACAGTACAGCCACGGGTCATTGTTAGCCCAGCGATTGCGAGGTCACATTGAGGGGAATATTGGTAGCTGGAGTCACAGCCGTGCTGTTTGCTGCACAATGCTGGTGCCACAGTGCCGGCCTGGCCTGGTAAGGGCAGGTAAGGGCACCCCTGCTGCTCTGTGCCCCGTGGCCGAGACAGCATGAGTGGGGAGAGGAAGTGACTCCGGAGGCCCTATGCACAGATCCCCAGGCCCTCCGCACACACTGCCCCACACGCCAACTCCACGCCGCTGGGTATGGGAGCTTAGGCTGTTGGCTGACTCCCAGAGACGCTGGAGGGGCAGGGAGCCAGGTCCAACCTGGAAATTGTGTTCATAGAAAGAAGGCGTTTAACTGTTCACTTTCATTTCCATCCTCGGAGTCCTTTGTCCCGCGCCCCTCTTCTGTGTCAGTATTTGAGGTAGATGGAAGAGTCATGGGTCCATAATTCTTGTTGAAGCTGAGGTTTTGCCAGCCTTTAAAAGTCAGGGGCCAAAGTGTTAGTATAGGGCTTAAGGTGTTTTTTCCTTGCATTCAGCCTGAGCTGTTTCAAGCCCTGGCACTGCATAGTACCCCCCAGGTATCGCTTGATGGCCCTAGAGGTCCCAAGCATGGGCACTGCCGGGTATGAACAGCTCACGTCCCTGGACCCTTTTGTGGGAACAAACAGGAACTGGGGTGCTCCATCTGGGAGCTGTCTCATGCCTTCACTCTGGTTGTGCAGTTTTTCCTCCTAACTGTATGCAGTCACTCTACTGTAGAGTCACCACATCTCAACTTGGAGTTTGTGATTCCTTTAACTTGATTTTTCAGTTCATCTTTTAATTTTGGGGGAATTTTGAACCACAGCCAGCAGTGTTCAGGGCTTACTTCTGGCTGTGCACTTGGCTCACTCCTGCCAGGACTCAGGTAAACATAGGGGGTCCCAGGGACCGAGCCCATGTTGGCCATGTGCAAGGCAAAACCTCTCCCCACTGTGCTATCACTCTGGCACCGTTGCATTTACTTTAAAGGACTTTCTCTCTTCCGCTCTCCCTCTATCACTTCCCTTTATCTTCTCTCCCCCCTTCATGTTTCCTAAAAAGTATTTTGCTTTCAAAAATATTTGGAAGTACAGAGTTGAGTGATTTTTTTTTTTTTAAATCACTAGTTCCAAAGAAACTCTTGAAACCTTTTACTTTGATTTGTTAGACTCTCTTTATTTGGGTAGTGACTTTGGACTTCTTTTTTTTTTTTTTTCTCTGTTTTTGTACTGACTGGTGGTTCGTGCATGGTTGCACTATGAGATATGGGCAGCCCCAGACCCTCTGTGCCCAAATGTCACATGTGGGGGTCTAAGGCATTGTCAGTATGGGGAACATGTGAATTCTCCTTGAGTTGGTTCTTAGGGGCATGGCTCCTAAGTCCAGCTCCTGGTTAGCACACCCAGCTTTGCCCAGTGTTCCCATCACCCTAAACTGCTTTGTGTGGGGATAGCTGCTTGCAGTGGTTCGTGTAAAGTCCACGTCAGGTTTACCATCCCTGAGCGCAGTGCCTGTGAGCTTGTGACTCCACTCCCGTCTCTATGGAAGAGCAGCCTGTGGCATTGCCGTTGCTTCTTCGTGTGTGAGGAAGAGGAGCAGTGGGTTTGCATGTCCCTGAGCCTCCCTCCCCTGGGGCCTCTCTCCGCTTCTCAAGCACGTTTGCCCACGTGTTCCATTTCTTCACACAGTGCATGAACAGAAACCTCGCCCTGACGCAGGCCCGCTACTTGGAGAAAGAAGAGAAGTGCCTCCCACCCCCCAGGTTGGTGGCATTCAGACAGGGCGTCACTGTGAGCTCGCCTGCCGGGGCCTCTGTAGGAAATGTGCTCGTTTAACTGCCTCTCCAAAGGCCATCACAGAATATAGAACAGAGCGTAGTCAGCCTTGAGCCCACAGGTAGAACTGTCTTCCCGCTTGTCTGCAGAGTCGCTCTCCCTGGAGCCCCGGGCACATGCAGGAGGGCCCTGAGAAGGCCCCTGGGTGAGCATTGAGCCAGCACAGCACGGCCGGGGTGCCAGGTTTGCTGCCTCTCCCACCCCCTCTCCTCTACCTGCTGTCCCGCCCACCTACTGCAGAACAGGACTCAGCACATGCGTGTCTTGGAGCGATGCTTAACTGCCATCACGCCTGGTTTCTGTGCTGGCAGAGGGAGCAGCTTCTGGGTTTTGGCCACACTCAGCCGTGCCTAGGGGCTTGAGAGTTGCTCTCCTGGTGCTGCAGAGACTGGACCTTGGTGTCCAGGAAGCCTGTGCTTAGCTCCTCCAGCTCTCGGTTCCAGGCTGGCCTCTTACCTACAGCTGGACATGTCAGGATAACTCCTTTGCCAGGAAGTGTTAGCATGCCTTGGTTGGAATAGTCCAGATGCTGTGAGGGCCTGGCATGTGGCCTAGTACAGTAGATCCTTGAAGTGACAGTGTGCCCCAGGCTCCCTGGACGGGTGCTGCCAAGTCACTCTGACCAGATTACACATATGTGGGCCAGGCCAGGAGGCGCAGAGTAGAAAGGACAGGTGGCCAGGCAGCCGTGCTCCTGAGGGCTGGACTGGGAGGAGTGGTGACGAGCTGGTGACCTCCTGTGTCCTTTGTCGTTTCTCAGCATTAGAGTCGTGGTCACAGTGGAGCAGACCGAGGAGGAGCTGGAGACTGCGGCGGCCACCATCAAGGAGGTGGCCCAGGCAGTGCTGCTTTAGTGGTGTCTCGGGCTGGTGGCCGCCCTGGACAACTCAGACTCTGCTTGGTGTCGCTATGGAGCAGTGTGTGAAGGCTCTGGGCGTCTGGGCGGCCACCGAGGCAGGACCTTGGACTCTGCGGGACCTAGAAGATGGTCGTTTCCAAGAATTGAAAACGGACCTGAAGGCCCAGGACCTGATTTCTTGAAGAGGAAAACTGATGTGTGCACAAAACCAAAATGTAAATTGTGCTATTTAGTACTATTTAAACGTTTCGTTGTGCTAGTGTTTTGTATTGGATGATGATGTTGTTTAACAGTGGAGCTTCCGTTTCTCTCCTTATGGTGAAGATGCTACAAGCAGCCCTTAGGGTTTAATAGGAAAATGTCTTTGCAGCATCAAAGCTAAGAGGAACACTTGAACAGACATCGGAAAATGTATAAATTCCAAATATCTTGAAGGTCTAATTCAATCACTTTAGTCACATATTTTCAGTCTTTATCATGTGAAGCTCAGTATCTAATAAAGAATACTTTTTGTGTGATTATTATCAATTTTCATTATAATATATTTGAATTCTATGATACATAGAATTTTTGTGTGCTCTAAATATTGCTGTTGTACCATTTCTAACAGCTGGTCTTAGCATCCCTAACTGGAGACTGCTTCCTAAGTGAGCAATAATTTAAATCAGATACTATTTTATTTTAATACAAATGACCATGACATTTTATTATGTATTGACTTCTAATCTGTTTCAGGAAGAGGGATATTGTGGGATGATCTTAAAATATAACCATGTCTGATATTTTAGAACATCTTGAATGTATACCTATTTTGGATAGTGGGTTTGCCAAGGGGCATAAATATATATATATTTATATATATGTATATATGTGTGTGTGTGTGCATATCTATATGTATATGCACACATAGGGCTTTTTCTAAATAAAGAAAATGAGAGTTTTTTTTCCTTTCCAGCTTATAAGTCCCAAATATCTAAAAAGATGTGAAAAACTGAAACAACATTTTTCAGCTAGCTGCGCTTTAGCTACCTGGTTTTTCATTAGCAGACCCAGTTGGGCACACGTGATTGTGAGTTGTGCCATAAGATTGTGCAGATATGTCACACCATTTTTCCTTATTAAAGGTAAAGAAATAAAATTGTTTTAAAAATAAATTATGTTATTTTATAATCTATTATATTAACAAATGGTCTTCAACATCTTTTGTAAAATTTTTTAATGTCTGGTTTCTATTTTGCCTGAGGTGTTCCCTACACAGTGCCTTGTGATCACGCTTTCAGGACGGACAGTATGCTCTGGGAGCGGGGGTGAATCTTTGTTTTTTTAATGAAATAAACCTACATTCCTGATAACCAGTCTGTTTGCATAAACTCTTGATTTTGACCCTTTTTTGTAAGCCTGATAAAATCTTCTCAGTGTTTGGCTTTTTGGTTTTTGTCTTTAGAAACTGTTAATATCTTAGTACCTTCAATATAGTGTCTGAAATGTCCTAGGTTTTTAGTGATTTGAAGCCTTGACCACTATTGATTATCAAATACCAGTTATTTTTATAACTAAAAAAGGATAGCGACTTTCCAACAACTTTTGTCCTTCCAAATGGCAAACTCAAGCTATAATACTTTTTATAAGAATCAGAAGTTCTCAGGCAGACCAGAGAAGTGGCTCAACAGGCAGCGGGATTGATCTCCAGCATTGTGTGGTCCCCCAGGCATCTCAGAGAGCTCCCGCCCCTACCCCCAAGTACAGGCCAAGAGGAGCCTCTGGTACCACATGGTGTGGCCCCCAACACAACTGGGGAAAGTGTTTCTGTCCTGAAACAAACCTCTGTCTTCTAGTTCCTTGCTGTCTTTGTAATCAAGTCATAGAGTGACCACACTCTTCTGTGACCAATAAAAATGCTAGAGCGGATTTGTATAAAAATGAAAACTGAAGCGTGTTACAAAGTTCTCTTACAGAGATGGTGCAAATTATCACGGGGCAGAAAGACGCCACAGCACTGCTGCCTTTTCTTCACAGGTAGGTTTGAGGAGAAGGGCTGTGGGGCAAACGAAGACAGCAGATGGCATAGCAGTACTTCAAAACTCTACTAATTAGACCAGGTGCATTTATCTCTCAGATAACAGACTTATAGAAAAGAGCTGTTGAGAATTGGAACTCAGAACTGTATGCATGAGACATTCCTGGGCACTGTGCTGTGGACCAGCTGCACCTGATAGTGGGGAATGTTATCTAAAGGATAGAAATGAGCCAAGGATCTATTTCATTTCATAGAAGGCTCGAATAAAGATGGTGCAAATGGAAACTGTAAATGTTACTCAAAGAAGTGACCCTACTGAAAATGGAGGTAGAGAAAAAGCAGAATACCGATGCTTTAGGGATGTCAGAATAAACAGGAAGTACTAATATTAAAAAATAAGAATACTCAAGAAATTATTATAATGCTATCTAGTAAAAATACAGTCCTTCCTATTTTGGCTCCCAGTGAGACCATACTTGAGGACCCCTCCCAGTTCTGTGCTCCGGGGTCACTTCTGGGAGCGATTGAGGTACTGATATGTCAAGGGTTGAAGTAGGACTGCCACATGCATGGCAAGTACCCTGATAGTAGTCTCCAGTTCCCTAGATTCTTTTCCAGAAAGGAAAAATGAACAATAATTTGATGCTTTAACACAAAATACAATGAAATAACAAATTAAGACCAATCATATGAATAACTAAAGCCTCAAAAATTTTTTTCAGTAGGTTCAAAATAAAACTGCTACATAAGACATGCATACATATATATGTGCATGTATACACATATATTTATATGATCTTGTGTGTACCTTCACTCTCGTGACAATTTTCTGCTCCTTGATAAGGAAAGCACAATTTATCCTGTCTTGGACATACATAGCACACATGGAACCACTAGGCCCTGCTGGCATGTGTGTTTTTGTTTTAGGTGCCTCTTAAGAACTTAAGTTCTCACAGTGCATACCCCTCGAAGCCAATCTATTTCCAGGGCCATAGGACAACCTGGTTTTGTTGGAGGTGTATTGTAGGAGAGCCAGTGGCCATGTGACAGACCCTGAATCATTCCAAAGGCCTCTAAGATGCCGTCCTGGAAGACGAAAAAGGAAATGCTTCAAGACATCTTAATGTCACAAAAAAATGGAAATGAAAGCAAAAACAGGAACTCCCATCACAAAGTAGATTCTAATCCATTAGACATTAAATAAATAAATTGGAGCTGGAGAAATAGTACAGTGGGTAAGGCTCTTGCCTTGCATGCAGCTGACCAGCTTCAGTCCCAAGCACCATTGATCTACCCCTTTCCTTCTGACTGACTTTACTCAACATGGTATCCTCTAGATCCATCCATGTCACAGAAAATTGCATCATTTTTATTTTTCTCAAAGCTGCATATTCCATTGTCTTTATATTCTACAACCTCTTGGTCCATTTATTTCTAGTTGGGCATTTGGGTTGTTTCCATGTGTTAGCTCTTGTACTAAGCACTGTGATGAACATAGGTGTGCGTATGTCCTTTCAAATTAATGTTTTTTGGTTGAGGAGTGGATTGCTGGTTCATATGAAGTTTCTGTATTTGTTTGGTTGTGAGAGTGGGGAGGATGACAATCTCCATGTTGCTTTCCATAGAAGTTGGACGGGACAGCATTCCACCAACAGCAAATGAGTCTGCCTTTCTCTCTTCCTTTCATCCTATTTAGTCTTTTCCTCACATTTCTTTTCAGTGATTGATTTCTACTTTTGTGGTTTTATGGTCTGAGAAAATATTTGGTATAATTTCTATTTCTGTGTTTTTGTGGATGTTCAAATTGTTTCCCAGCATGTGATCTTTCTTAGAGAATGTCCCACGTGCAGTGGAGAAGATTGGGTTTTGGTGTGTGGATTGTCCTGTATGTATCTATTAGACCCAATTCTTCCAGTTCCACATTCAGGGCACTTGCTTCTTTCTTGCAGTTTTGCCTGTTTGATCTGTCCAGTGTTCAGGGGAGTATTAATGTCTCTCAGCACTGTTGGTGCAGCCATTAATGTATTTCCTCAAGTCTCTTGGCTGAGTCTTTGCTGCCCCTGCATTTGATGCATATTGATCCCTTAACCAGGATGCTTTTTCCTGTCTTTGATTCTCTTCATTAGTTTGAGTGCTATTTTGCTATTTGCTTTTTATTTTTGGGGGGGGGCGGGGGACAAGCCAAGGGAGGGGTCTGCCACTAGCCTGTATGATTGTCTTCCAGCTATTTACTCTGAGCCTGTATTTATCATGGGAGTTTACTGTAGGCAGCAGTAGATTAGGTTTCCTGTTTCCTGTAGGCAGCAGTAGATTAGGTTTTGTTTTCTGATTCATTCTGCGACTCTGTTGTCTTAGGGGATAGTTAAATCCATTGACATTTAATGGAATTATTAATATGAAGGGATTTGTATCCATATCTATATGATTTTTAATATGTGACCTTTCTTTGGCTACCTGGTGTGATGCCGAGGGGGCACAAGCCCAACCCACAAAGCTCAGCTGTCTCTAGGGCTACACTTTAGGGGGCCACGTGGTCCAAGAATGAAGCTCAGGTCCTTGGATCTGCAAGGCATGTGCCCCCAAATGAGATATTTTTCAGACGCCTTGTTAAAAGTTTTTTTGATAAATATTTAAGTTTCTCTTTTTCTTTTTAACAAGATACTCTTTATTTTCTTTTGATATTTAGCTTTCTTATTTTCTTCTTATGGCACACCATACTGCAATAAGCATCCTTAATCATATAATTTAGTACCATTGATGAAATTTTTGATTTCTGGGTTGCTAAAGTTAGGTCAAAGAATTTGATTTTTTTATATGCATTGAGATGTTATTAAGGATATGTTAGGTTAAATAAAATGTATTATAATGTCACCTATACTTTTTTTATACTTTTATACTTTTTAACCTTTAACCTTTTTATTTTTTTTTAATTTATTTTTGCTTTTTGGGTCACACCCAGCAATGCACAGGGGTTACTCCTGACTCTGCACTCAGGAATTACTCCTGGTGGTGCTCAGGGGACCATATGGGATGCTGGGAATCGAACCCGGGTCGGCCACGTGCAAGGCAAACGCCCTGACCGCTGTGCTTTCACTCCAGCCCCGTTACAATGCTTTTTTAAAGTTGAAGTTCAGGTATTATGGTTGCAATGGTGCTAGCATGCCTGGTTTTGCTGAACAGAGCCTGCATTCCTAACTGACGTCTTCTGACTAGGTACAGCCTGCAGGAATGCTGAGAGCCAGGGATGAGATCCCTCCCTTGGAAAAATGATGGCTTCATCAGGACATAAGCTAGGATGCGTTTCCCTGAGGAGCATAGGGAAACTCTAGTTTGGGTTCTGTTGTTTTTTTTTTTCTTCTCTGTGGGCTGGAACAATAACACAGCAGGTAGGGCATTTGCCTTGCACACCGCCAACCCGAGTTCAATTCCTCCACCCCTCTCGGAGAGCCCGGCAAGCTACCAAGAATATCCCGCCTGCACAGCAAAGCTTGGCAAGCCAACCGTGACATATTCTATATGCCAAAAACAGTAACAACAACAACTCTCACAATGGGGACATTACTGGTACCCGCTCAAGCAAATCTATGACCAACTGGAGGACAGTGCTACGGTGATAGTAGTTCTGGGTAATCCTGATGTTTCCTGCAGTCTCGGCCCTGCCCTTCGGCAACTCTCAGCTTCATCACAAGGTGAGTCTCTGGCGGAAGCCCCTGTGACCACTTCATCTCCTCCCCCACCCTTGGGGAGAGAGAACTTGGCATCTCCTTTGTCAACTTTCTTTCACAACACCTTTCCTCACTCTCCAGCTCCGGGGGGTCTCCAAGGAGAAGGAAAAACGCACAGGTCTGGCCAGTTATTTGTCAAGGTCCAGCTCAGTCCCGTTTGCTCTTGTTAGTATTGGGCCCCGTCAAAGGACACATTCTGGACTTTGGGAATGGCAAGGACCAGGAGAAAGAGCAGCCCCCCGATGTGGGCTGCCCCAGCCGGGACAGGGTACCCCAGCCTTCGCACTACCGATATTGGCCATCAGGTTACCTTTGGGGGGGCTGAGGGTTGCCCTGGACTCTGACAGTATGAGCAGGACCCTTGACTCCGACCCCCTAGAGGCCCACCGCACAACTCTATGCCTCCCCTATCCCCGCTCATGGATGTCACTGTTCCCTGCAGCTAATCCCATCTCTTGGTCCTCCCTCCCTCCACCAGGTCTCAGAACATCTGAGCTGCAGACAGCGCCAGCGTTAGAGCACTTGTTTGCCTGCTGCTGGCTGGGAGCAAGCCTCACTGCTACTTACGATCCCCTCAGCGCCACCGGGAGTGACTGCTGAGCACAGAGCTAGGAGTAGCCACAGAGTGCCAGTGGGTGTGGCCCAAGAATAAGCACTGCACCGCACTGCACTGTCCTCCCGTTGTTCATCGATTCGCTCGAGCGGGCCCAGTAACGTCTCCGTTTTTGAGACTTGTTGGTACTGTGTCTGGCATATCGAATACACCACGGGGAGCTTGCCAGGCTCTGCCGTGCAGGAGGGATACTCTCGGTAGCTTGCCGGGCTCCCCGAGAGGGGCGGAGGAATCGAACCCGGCTTGGCCAGGCTGGCCGCACGCAAGGCTAACTGTTGTGCTATGGCTCCAGCCCTAACAAAAATTCAGAGTTGTACCCTAGCACCAACCATCTCGTCACTGTCTCAGTGTTGGGGACCCTTAAAGCCTTCACTGACTTTCTTCCTGATAGGAACTGGCTGTTTCTGTGGACCTGCGTCTTCTGGTGCCCACTGCCCCGGGCATCTCCTGCCCTTCCGGCAGGCTCGCTCCCAAGCACCCTGCTACACAGTGCCCTCCTGAATGCCACGTGTGCGTGTTCCTTGTCGCTGGGCTCCCCGTGTCTGGTGCAGAGGGGCTCCATAATTACTGCTGAAATAACAAATAAATAGACTTTAATCCCCTCTGCACATGACCAAAAATTTCATTAATCTCGATGGAATACCAGGGAGGCTTAGAAGCCATAACCTGCAGGAGGTCCTGGGGCCCGTCCAAGAACAGCTCCAGGGCACAGCTGGGAATGTTCCAGAACATGTCTGGGTCCAGCTCCAGGAGGGGGGGCCAGCTCCCCCAGGTAGGGCTCACCTCTCACTGCCAGAAGCTTATCCCCCAGAAACACGGAACCTGGGGACGCTTGGGTCACTGCCCAGCTCAGAGACACCTGGTGTCCCTTTCTCTCCAAGCAGATGTCCCCAACCCAAGGGCAGCTCTGCCTCAGCCCCACCACTTCCTGTTGTGTGTTATGTGACATGAGTTCTGTCGCGTGCAAGCTCTTGTGGGACGGGGGCGGGGGGGAGCAAGGGGGAGGCAGGGGCAGCACACCTGGCAATGCTTAGAGGTAACTCCTGGCTCTGTACTCAGGAATTAGTCTCAGCAGTGCCCAGGGGACCAAATGGGATCCTGGGGTCGAACCCAGGTCAACCACATGCAAAGCGAACAGCCTGCCCACTCTGCTCTATCTCGCCAGCCCACATGTGAACTCTTGACAACCCCAATTTCTTCATTTTGTACTGACAGAACTCTCACTGATGGACGCAGAGCTAAGGGGTCCATGTGTGGTTCCAGGCGTTGACCCAGGCTGGCTGCGGGCAAAACAAGTGCCCTTCCTCCGTCTCCTCCATTGTCTCTCTGGCCCTGCTGTCTTGAGGATGAGAATTGTAGAATACGGGTTTTGAGTGTGTACTCGCTTGATCCCTTCAACTGAGACATGAGTCTGGAGAGAAGGGGCGCGTGTGTGTGTGTGTGTGTGTGTGTGTGTGAGAGAGAGAGAGAGAGAGAGAGAGAGGCAGAGACACAGACACAGACAGAGACAGAGCTCATGAAAATCACCCACTAATGACCTCCTACGTTGTTTTGTTTTGTTTTGTTTTGTTTTGTTTTGTTTTGTTTGCTTTTTGGGTCCCACCCGGCAATGTACAGGGGTCACTCCTGGCTCTGCAGTCAGGAATTACTCCTGGCGGTGCTCAGGGGACCATATGGGATGCTGGGAATCGAACCCGGGCCGGCCACGTGCAAGGCAAACGCCCTACCCGCTGTGCTATTGCTCCAGCCCCGACCTCCTAAGTTTTGAGGTCTTGTGTTGATGTTGCTTGATTCGGCAGGGAGGGGTTTCTCCCAGCAGTGCTCAGTTGCTACTCCTCGCTCAGTGCTTGGCGATCACTTCCAGTGTACTCAGGACACGATGCAGTTCCAGAATCAGAGCCCAGGTCTCCCTCCTGCACACCAGCCCCTTGAACATTCTCCCATGCCCCTCAAATCTGTAGCCTGACCTCCCTGCTCCTGTGAAACAAGCCGTGTTTTGGATAGTCTCTCCCAACCAGAGCACTGTTTTCTGAGCCTGATGGTGGCGGGGAGTGGCCAGCTTCCCCACTCGCTGTGCTTTCAGACCAGAAGTGGCTTCTCAGTTCCCTCCCTGGGTGTTAAGAGCATCCGATGTGGTTGGTGCAAGTGACAGAAAGAACCTGGCCAGGGCATTGCTTGCGGTCCCTGGTCTCTTCTCTCCGCAGTCAAAGAACCAAACAGAAAACTGAGAGCCGATGGTCAGGACCGACAGAGGAGAACAGAGAGGCCGGAGCGCTCCGTGGAGGCTGCCCTCTGCCTCCCGGCCCACAGGGCTCTGGACTCCTGCGCTGGCTTCCGTTCTCGGCTCTGCTTCATCTGGTGCCTCCCACAGCGACAGACAACGCTCTCAGGGGCTCCTCCTGCCCCACCTCTCGGCTCAATGGGTGTGACAGGGGATGAAGGGGGGTGCCAAGCGCTGACCTCCCCCCAGAACACCAACAACCCGCGAAGACTCTTGCCTTTATATTTCGACTTCGTTTCAACTCCTTCGTTCCAGCCTGGTCGGCACTGCTCACAACAAGAGTCGCGGGAGCTGACGGCTGAGTCCGCATCCCAGAGGACCAGCGGCAAGACCCTGGCAGGCGTCCAGAGGAGGCGCGGAGGGGGAGGGGCAAGGAGGGAGGGAGATTTCCCTCAAGGCTTGGCTAGGCTCCGAGGCAGCCCTCACATTTTTCAAGGGCTGTCATGCAAATGAGCACTGTAATTAGATTAGGTGACAAGGATGTCCAAGGGCAGAGCTAAGGACGCTGATGGTCTGCAGCGCTCACTCAGGGTTCATTCTAAGGAAGGCTTGAGGGCGATTGGCATTGTCTGAAGTGGAATGATTTCCCTGAAGAGGCAGTGAACTTTCCACCCCCAGCGTTCCTCAGCAAACCCAGGGATAAAAACGGGTGGTGCTGGACAGGGCCTGAGTGAGGCTGGCACTGGACAAATGTCGTGGGTGACTGTGTGAACTCGGGATGGGGGGAGCCAAAGGAGGGGCTCTCTGCTGCTCCCTGCTGCTCCGCCTTCCTCCCCCCTCGGGCCTGTATTCTGTGGGGGGAGTCGGGGAGATCTTGCCATGGACCTAGGGATCCAGCTCACACACCAGCATCGCATTTCCCCCGGAGAAAGCCACGTCTATCACACACTCCCTGTGACTTCCTCTAGAAGCTTCTCTCAAATGTCCAATGGGAAGGGGGTGGGTGGGTGTTGGGGGGGGGGACGAGTCTGAGGAAGTGAGTTTCTCATCTCCTGTTCCAGGGCTCGTTGCCCTTCCGCTGACTCTCGTAGCTTCCTCACCGGAGAAGCTTCTGGAAGGTTCTTTGGGCATCCTCATCTTTTGCCCCTGTTTGGTTAAGAGTGAGAGTTCCCATCTGCTGCAGACCCTTGTCTCAGTCCTCCCAGATAAAACTCCCCAGGAGACCTGAATTCGCTTCTTTTTTGGGGGGGGGGAGGTCACACCCGACGATGCACAGGGCTTACTCCTGGCTCATGCACTCAGGAATTACTCCCAGCAGTGCTCAGGGGACCATATGGGATGCTGGGAATCGAACCCGGGTCAGCTACGTGCAAGGCAAATGCCCTACCCACTGTGCTATCAATCCAGCCACTGAATTCTCTTCTTGACAAGGTCCTCGGGCCCTCAGTAGCCACCAGTTCTTTTTCAAAATTAGAATCCAGGCTTAGGAAGATAGTTCAAAGACCCAGGGAGTGATTTGCCCGTGGGGGCCCTGGGTTTGATCCCCAACCCTGCACGTTCCCTGAGAACTACACCAGGAATCGCTCCAGGCCCCCCAAACAAAAGCAAGAAAGACAAAAGCCTCCAGTGACAGCCGGATTCCTCCGCAGTATCGCAACGGACTAACAGAGCGGCTAACTCTCCAAGCTAGATTTGGGGTTCTCTTTATACTCTTCCACCTCAGTCCTTGCCCCTCAGGGCACCCAGTCAGACTTCTAGTGGCTTCTGTTCCTGTTTATTACTGGTGCCGTGGACATTTATCTCATCCGTGTCCGCGACATGGATTCATGGGAGCAGGCGGTTCTGAGCACAGAGAAAGGATCGTCTGAGGTAGGCTTAGGGGGAGACAGGGCACTGGAATATGGCAGAGCGTGAGTCTTAGGCTAAAGAAGAGACGGCACTCTGTGGCCAGGTGGAAGGGATGGAGGGTCACCAAGCCAGGTGTGTTCCTGCGGCTGCCCGCGTTTCCTGCTCGAGGCTTCTGTGCGCCCTGCTCTATCCTGCCGCCCCGCGCTGCCCGTCCCTCTCTGACCCCTGGACACGTTGCTGCTTCCCGGTCCTTCCCTCTTTGGTTCGGTGCAACAGAAGCTTCCAAACACGATGGACAGGGGGCTGGAGCGATAGCACAGTGGGTAGGGCATTCTCCTTGCACGCGGCCGACCCGGGTTCTATTTCCAGCATCCCATATGGTCCCCTAAGCACTGCCAGGAGTAACTCCTGAGTGCAGAGCCAGGAGAAACCCCCATGAATCACCGGGTGTGACCAAAAAAAGCAAAAAAAAAAAACTCACAATGGACAGAAAGAACCCAAGGGGAGTTTGTTCTAGAAGATGCCAAGAGTTTGCCTAAATATGCAGGCACGGGAGTGAGATGCTCCAACAACCTCCAGGGCACAAAACTCCAGCGGCAGCAGTGCTCAGGAAGAGCACTGAGCCCGGAGCAGCTCGGGAGAAGTGGGCCAAGGATGGTGCCACAGGCAGGGGGCAGGGAGCAGGCAGGAGCGTGGCAACTCGGACTGGATGGCCCAGGGGGCTGTGTCCAGAGGAGCATGATCAGGGCTGGCGTGGACTCTGCCCGCCGCTAAGTGGGCATCAGCAGCCCTCAGGAGAGCACTTCTGACGGGGCCCTGGGATGCTCCGTGGGTGCCTGGTCCTGCGTAAGCAGACGCGGGCTGAGAAGTCAAGTCACCACGGACAACGCCCTGTCCCGAGCAAGGCAACAATGAAGGTGCCGCCAAACAATGGGGCCAGCCCCGCTCGGCCATGTCACGCTGCCCTTTCCGTCCAGGTGACCCCAGCCAAAAGAACTCACAGAACCAAGTGCCTGAGCCGGTGGGCTGACAGGCCAGTCCCATTGTGTCCCGCCCATGACACGGAGGGGGGACAATTCACCTGCGCACCTGGCTTGCTCCCAGCTCATTCACCCCCCCAACGGCTGGAGAAGCCCCTGCAGGGACGAGCAGCCTTCAGCTCCTCCGCAGGGGAGGGGGTCCTTCCTGAGGACACCCCGCATGGCTCACCCATGAAAACCATTGTCGCCTTTACATTTCTCAGCCTCCTTCTTCAAACCCACCCAAGGTCCAGTCCTAGATTCAGACCCGCCCAAGTTCCAGTTCTAGGTCCAGACCCGCCCAAGATCCAGTTCTAGGTTCAGACCTGCCCAAGGTCCAGTTCTAGGTTCAGACCCGCCCAAGGTCCAGTTCTAGGTTCGGGCCCACCCAAGGTCCAGTTCTAGGTTCGGGCCCACTCAAGGTCCAGTTCTAGATCCATACCCGCCCAAGATCAAGTTCTAGGTCCATACCCGCCCAAGGTCCAGTTCTAGATTCAGACCCGCCCAAGGTCCAGTTCTAGGTCCAGATCCACCCAAGGTCCAGTTCTAGATTCAGACCCGCCCAAGGTCCAGTTCTAGGTGAAGAACCACCCGAGGTCTAGTTCTAGATTGTAGCTGCCATGAATCCCTACCCACCCACCACGAAGTCCTCCAGATCTGATACCCAACAATCCTCCTCTTCAAGCCTCCAGCATCCCTTCCAGGGGACCCTCATTTCCTCTCCTGCCTCGCCTGCATCCAATGCCAACTCTGGATTTGTGCCCAGCATTTACTTCCAGGCTAAACAGACCCATTTTAGTGGGTGGAGAATAGTACAAAGGGTAAGGGGCTTTCTTTGCTTATGGCCGACCCAGGTTCGATCCCCGGCATCCCAGAAGGTCCCCCAGCAATGCCAAGAGCGATTCTTGAGTGCAGAGTCAGGAGTAACCCCTGGGCATCACCAGGTGTGGCCCCAACATCCCCCCACCCGCAAATAAATAGATACAAACAAAGGGGCACAATTTTCTCTTCTGGACACTGCTATGGGCTCGCAGTAGCCAGGGCTGTCCCCCTGGCGGCGACAGCACCCAGCAGGGACTTTCAGAGGCAGAGATGCCTGGGCACTGCCCCTTCATGGCTCAGCGACCTTGGACACAGCTTTCTGACTTCCAAGCTGGGAAGGGCCCTGCGAGTCAGAGGCTAAGTAGGTAAAGCTCTGAGCGCAGAGACCTAATTTCCCTCAGTCCCGAGGCTGCGGCCATGGTTTATCCATTTCAATAACCTAATGTGAAATTTAAAGACATTCAAACCCCAAGAGGATGCCAACTGTATTCAACTTTAAAACTTTAATTGGGCAATTTAATAAGACTTCCTGGGGCTTATTGAGCACGTCCCAGAAGAGGCGCTGAACACCTCAGACTGTTTGGGAGATGAACCTCCACATAAAATAAACCCCGTCCTCTCCCGAGGCCCTAACCGATTGTGCCCTGTTTTGAAATTCCAATTAAAAAGTAAGTGACTCAACAAATTTTAATGAGCACTGGCTGTGTACACATAACCTCAACCAGTCAACCTAGATGACCTTCTTATTTTCCTTCTAGAAGCCTGCTTTTTATTTACTATTTAATGGGTGTTGCTGGGGATTGAACCCAGGGCACATGCCAGGCCTGTGCCTGACCATTGGACCATCTCTCTGGCCCTAGAAAGCACCTTTTCCATTTCTTTTTCTTTTTTTTTTTTTTGCTTTTTTTTTGGCGGGGGGGTCACACCTGGCGATGCACAGGAGATACTCCTGGTTCATGCACTCAGGAATCACTCCTGGCGATGCTCGGGGGACCATATGGGATGCTGGGAATCGAACCTGGGTCAGCCGCTTGCAAGGCAAACGCCCTACCCGCTGTGCTATTGCTCCAGCCCCACCTTTTCCATTTCTGAGGCAGTTAGTTCCTCTCTGTCAAGCTGTCCATATAGGCGCTGCCCCTACTGGTCTCTGGACACCCAGAACATCCTCCTCAACCCTGTGCACGGCTCTCATTAAGGGTGCCTGTAAGGTCTGGGCAGTGAGGTCCTGCAAGCTTTCGCTCTGTGCCCCCAAGAAGTGCCAGTTCAGGACTTAGCGCCCAAGGTAAGTGAGAAAGAGCAGAGGGATCCACAGACCAGGTATGGGCATGGAAACCCAAGTTACCTTTTGTATCTCTGGCAAGTTCAGAGGGTAGGACAAAGCACCATCCTCGGAAGAGGGGGAAGCCTCTATCCCCAGTGAATGTGGGCTCAGGGTCCAGAAAGCTTGGATCCTGTTCCCTGCAGGATAACTTGATGCTCTGCCCCTGTTACTCCCAACATGGGCAGAGGCTGCAGATCACAGTTGCTGCACCCACGCGTGTATTCTTTCTCCATTTTGTTCTTCCTTTTTTTTTTTTTTGGCTCTTTGGGTCACACCCGGCGATGCACAGGGGTTACTCCTGGCTCTGCACTCAGGAATTACCCCTGGTGGTGATTGGGGGTTCATATGAGATGCTGGGAATCACACCCGGGTCAGCCGCGTTCAAGGCAAACGCCCTCCCCACCATGCTATTGCTCAGCCCCTTCATTTCTTTCTTAACCTTTTCTGAATTCCTTGTTGTTGTTGTTGTTGTTGTTTTTGCTTTGTGTTCTTCTTCTGTTCTTGAACTTTCTCCTTGCCAGCCCAGTACAATAAAGCACCTCTCTGCCATCCACTAATTCCATTCACGAGTGTGTGATTATTTCCAGTTTATTGAGAAGGAAAAAGACAATCCTGGGCTAGAGAGATAATTAAGGTGCTTGCCCTGCACACGGCCAACCAGGGTTCATTCCCCAGCATAGCATATGACCTCTGAGACAGACGGAATCTCTGAGCACGGAGCCAGGAATCAGCCTTGCGCATTGCTGAGTGTGCCCCAAACTCTGAAGACAGACAGAGCAAACAGAAGTCTAAAAGTCAAATGCTGAGGATCCCAAAAGCACACAGCGAATAGGTCTGTAGTGGACCATGTCCTGCGGTCTGGGCCACTTGGCCATTTTGGAGGCACGAATCCAGAAGCCATTCCAGCCACAAGCCCCTGTCGAGTCTCCCAAATGAAGGTTATGTCAGCAGTGGCCACCAAGAGCCAGAGTCCCTGTCATCTAAGCTCCAACCATACCCCAAGATGACCATCATAATGGACATACCCAGGACTTGAAGACTCAGCTGCCTGGTCCTCCATGGGCTATTCTCCCTCCCTGCCTGAAGCAGAACCCCAGCAGCCGAAAACCTCCAGAACCCAGCCACAGCCATCCTCAAGGCCACTCTCCGCACACTCAGACGAGCCTCACGCATGAAGGAACCAGCAGAAGAACCCAGGTATGCGGGACCCAGGGCTGAGATCTCCAAGCCTGCTCAGATTGGGGCTGGGCCTCCTCCAGCCAGACCCCCAGTTTTCCAGTAGCTTAGCAGTCACACCCACAAACTGCCCCCAGCAACATGTAATCTCATCAATGGCCAAGATCCAGAGACTATAATACAAAGCTCTTGGAAGAGAGTGACGCGGTTTCTTCCTCTCTGAGAGCCCTGCAAGCTACTGAGAGTATCCTGCCCGCTTGGCAGAGACTGGTAAGCTACGCGTGACTTATTTGAGATGCTAAAAACAGTAATAATAACGGTCTCATTCCCCTGACCCTGAAAGAGCCCCCATTAGGCTACACTATGACGCTACAGGGACAAATGAAGATGTTACTGGTGCCGGCTCGAGCAAGTCAGTGAACAATGGGATAACAGTGCAGTGCAGTGTTACCATCTTTTAGTTCTAAGTTGATTTATAGTTTCCCCACTAAATAGTTTTATGTGATCTATTTAGACCTACCTGAATTTTTTTGCCAGATTTTTTATTCACCTCTTACCATTTCAGGATTCTGAATTTAATTTCTTCTTTCTAAATTGTGTCTATAAATCCCTTGAATGATGGTCAAATTCTTTAATTTGATCTTGTTCTTTATAGTAACATATAATTCATATTTTCTAAATTTTCTAATAATATAAACAAATATTTTCTCTGAATGCTTCAGACTATTTTATCACTGTCTTGGTTTGAGTTAATATAAGAGAATACCTTTGACTAGATGGCTTATAAACAGAAACATTTCTTTTAGAAAATTTTATATTTAAGAGCCGTGATTTACAAAGTTATTGATAGTTGGATTTTAGGTATACAATATATATATATATATATCTGTCACTGTCCTCCCTACACTGTTTTTTCCTCCCCTGTGTTTCCTGGGTTGCTCATTCACTGTTTTCTAAACACCCAGAAAG